>JAOWAN010000051.1:3059340-3082117 GCA_028566635.1 Lobelia cardinalis | reverse complement strand
TTTTTGTATCTTTCCATAAATGCCCTTCTAAGTATTGACATGTGACAAGCACGTGACGTTTACCGGTCAAAATTAACAGTTGACTAACGGCAGGGACCAAAATCGTCCCTTTTTTTCAAACTTGGACCAAAATTGGCCAAGTTCGAAGTGGAGAGACTATATGCAGAAATCGCAAAGTTTGAGGGACCATTTATGAAGTTGACCCTATAAAATATAAATGAATTGATAATATAAGTGTATATAAGTAATTAATTAAGTAAAAAAAATTAAATATATATTAGCAATATTATCTGGTTCGGTTCGATTTGAAAAATGTAATATCACGACTAAACCGCAACCAAACCAATATTCTCGATTTGTATAGTTTTAGAAGTTGAAACCAAACCGATAGATTGGTTCGATTTTTTTCTCTGGGTTTCGTTGATTGGTTCCGTTGATTTAGTTGCGGTTGGTTCAGTTTTACAATTTTTTTTTTTGCTCGGCCATGCTTACCAGCACGAGTGCCGACCGACCGAGTGAGAGTTGGTGGTCTTCAAAAAATTGCCGCCTCTACAACACAACACAGCCAGCCAAAGAGGAGAGTAAGATGAGCAACGAAGAAGAAGAGAGCAAAGGGAAAGAAGCAGAGTACTACTCAAAGGATTTCGAGTGGGACCTACTTAGGCAAGAAATCGAGAACGACCCCTCACTCTCCCATCACTTCTTCGTCGACGAACCCCAAAACACCTCTCCATCCTCTCAGGATTCCCAAGCGTGGTCCCACTTCCACGCTCGTCACTTCTCCGGCAAATTCTTCAAGGTATATATGTCTATGTTCTTTCTGATGACACTTTTATTCCGTCCAGAGTTACAATTTGATTCGCATAAAAATTAAGGGAAATGGTTGAAAATATGCAAATTATCTTTAATACCCTTGATATGAGGTCCATATTTGTTCTTTGCAAAGAAGGAAGGTAATCTTGCCTAATGCCATGACTTGGAAGGAAAAGATAACCCTTCAAATGAATTCAGCCAAAATGGAAAATGTAGGGGTGCGTTTGGATGAGTGGTTTATTGATAGAGAAAAATCAAAAATAAAAAAATCAGGAAGAAAAACACCCGTAAGAATACACCTTAAGTCTTTAATCGATAAATTTACGCCAACTGTTTATTTAATTTTGTCTTAGGACAGAAGAAGAAGCATTTTGTTATACCCTCTCCATTCTGGGCAAAGAATTCTAATTTGGATGTTTTACTCTAAAGAGCCAGCTTTCAAAAATTAAAGTGGGTGTAATTGTAAATGTTAGATTTATTCATTTTCTCTCTTTTTTTGTTAAAAAGATATAGTCTCCTTGTGTATCATAGGGAAAAATATGATGATGTTAGAACAAGTCATATAACATAAAAAGTAGTAATAGTATAATATATTATATATATATATTTAAATAAAAGAAGAATATCATTAATAGAGAAATAAATTACAAAGAAAGGTGGACAAGAAGTCCGCCAAAAGCCAACAAAGTAAAAACATACAAAAGCACACAAATTAATGAAGAGCAGCTCTCCAATCCCTAGTTAAATCTCCTAAAGACAATCACCGGAAAGCGCCAAAACTTCTA
This sequence comes from Lobelia cardinalis, assembly GCA_028566635.1. NCBI lineage: Eukaryota > Viridiplantae > Streptophyta > Magnoliopsida > Asterales > Campanulaceae > Lobelia > Lobelia cardinalis. The sequence continues at coordinate 3,080,519 of JAOWAN010000051.1, read as the reverse complement.
GCGCAAATAGAAAACTACACAGTAATCTTCTCCCACAAAAGCGAGATTGTTAATTCTAGATCTTTGAAAATTTGAGAATTCTTCTCAATCCAAGTGTTCCACAATAGACTGAATATGACACATTCTCACAGCAAAGAACCATTCCATTCCTCGTGCGATCAAAACCCAAATGTATTTTTTTTTTTAAAACCCAAATGTTTGATTATACAAAAATCCTCCAAAATGCCAGGCATGGTGCAAATCTCTCCTTGCTCCCCAAACAACCTGCACCAGAGATTCCAAGCAATAGGGTAATGCATAAACAGATTATAGTGAGACTCGCTAGCTTCCTAAAAAAAATATGCACCCTTTGTAATAGTACCCATTTAAAAATTTGACTTGGACTTTTTGTTCAGAACGGAGGGAGTACAAAATTTCAGGAGTACTTGGATGACCAGTAGTTACTAGTTAGTTTAGTTGTGTTGACAGTAGTATAGCTAGGAAATTTCCAAAAGGGGGTAACTTGTGACGGTCAATAAGTCCTCATGACAAGGCCCAAGATTGGCAGCTCTATGATCCCCAATGCACATCTATAACTATAAGAAGATGAGGTGAATCATCTTAAACTCTTGAATGCAATACCAACAATAGAGATAAGAGATATGTTTATTTTGTTTCGTTTGAAAACTAACCTTCTCTCCTCCTCCCTCTTTTAATAGCACACACCATCGTTTGGAAGTGGAAGAACAATTGGGTTACTATTGTTCCAAATTCAATTTCTGCCTCTAGGAATCAAATATTGTGAAAGATGGGTACATAATGCTTTAGCTGCTGGCTTTGTGTTGTTTAGTTATACAACATTCAAACACCATCCTTTACCGGGTTTAAATTTTTGAGTAACTCAAATAGCTCATGAATAAAAGCTTAATGTAAGCTAATAGCAATTTTATGTGGGTTGGCCAAGCTCCAAAATAAGTGCATGAGAACTTTAATAGTCTTGAATTATGATTTTTTGTAATGATGATGATAAATGCTTGCCTTATAAATAGTATTATAGTGAAAATGTGAAATTATGCGTAAGTGTTGATTTGTAGATGGTATCTATGGTATAAAAGAGAGCATGATGTGACACATTCTTGGCCATTGGATTGAAACAATCTCAGCCATTGATTCTTTCCCCCATTCCCCCATTTTTCAAAATTTTGAATTATTTCCACATTTCTTCGAATTTTCAATTTTTCGAATTCTTTTCACAATCCCCAAATCTTTTAATTTTTTGAATTAACATTTCACTGCATCAAATAAGGCATTTAATTAAAAAAAAATTGCACCACGTGCCCACGGGCACGGGTATACCTAGTATTTGTTATTTGGAACCAACCTAGAGATGGTTATATATGTAATGTATGGGTGAAGCTAGGATGGTCAAAATGGATGCTTTGAAGATGAGTGGTTATGCTACTTTATGGATGCAGGGTCTTCCATTGGCCTGTGTCCATTCTTTCTCCTGCTTTATTTCCTATATGTCCCAATATGAGGTCTGATATATGGGATAGTCAGCCTTATGGGTGCGGACTCATGAAATAATCGTGGCAGCTGCACCTTGGCTTTCATTGCTGCGAACAGAAGGAAAAGAAATGGATATTATAGCTTATACGGTTCTTGATCCATCTTTTTGAACTTCCTCACTTTGTGATCTTGTTAGACAAAATTAAGATAGCTAAGTAGCTGTACTTAGTTTGTGGATCATATAATTCAGCAGCTCTACCGTGCTTTGGTTATTACATTTTATTTTTCATCAAAGGGAGATGGAAGACAAGGAGAAAATTAGCGTGTTTCATACTTGAAGCAGAAAGTTATCGGTAATGAGTTTTGCATCGTATGTGACTTTGTATTAATGTAGTATGCTGGATGCAGGAGAGACGGTATCTGCTGAAAGAATTTCCAGAGCTAGCTTCTTGTGATGAATATTCAAAGGTCTTGGAGGTGGGATGTGGTAATGGAAGTACTGCTCTGCCAATATTACGGTAATTTGAAAGACTTTGAGTGCCGTGGCATTCTCCTTTTTGCTATTTCGAATCTACAAGCAACACGTTGATTTTACTGTTTTGGTTGATTTAAACTAGACAATCCCCTTTAACTGAGCGACATCTTTAATAGAAGAGCCCTTCTTTGTCTTATGAAGCAAGTCTTTATACCCTATGGCTCTTAACTGAATACATGGTTTAAAATAAGGTTGAATTGGTACACACTGTTCGGAGGAGGATATGTATAATTGGATGAGTAAAAGGGGCATTCCAGTGTACGAGGTCTCACACTATGGGGTCGGGGAAGGTCTAGTTTACGTCAAAGTTGGATGAGTCATTCTAGAAATCGATAAGCTAAGTGAAATAGATCTAAAGTTCTTACGTTGTGATGGATGAGTAACACCTCCTATGTAGGGATCGGGAATTGAATTGCGTATTAATATTTAAAGTTGGACAATGGGGTAAGGAGCCTGTTGAACAGTAGAAAACAATAATATGGAATAAATATGTAAATTCTGAAGCCTTAACCTAAATATGTTTACTAAGCCCAACTTATCACAAATATGATTAATTAGAGGACCATTCGATGCTCTTGTGATGTGAAAATATCATCTAGTTGATCTTGAGAACGAACATGACCGATTTTGAAAAGATTATACAGTGGAGTTCTCATGCATGGTTTTTACGGTTTCCGTGAACCTTTTTTTTTCATTCTTGTTCACTACCTAGTTTTTATCCCAAAACAACATACACATAATCTACTATTTTACCATACCCTTATCATCCTTTATTAATTATTTATTTATATCTCCTCAATTTTCTTTTCCCAATGCAACTTTTTCTCTCTCATCTCTCCTTTTTCCTCCTGTTTCTCTACCCAATACAACTTTTCTCTCTCCTCTCTCTCACAAGGATAGTCTTGGTATTCCCAAATTATATAACACTAGAAAAAACCAACTAACTTTTTCAAAAATCAAAATTTTCCAAAACCACAAAAAAAAAAAAAATCAACCGTCCAAACACACCCTACTTGAGCTTCTCCCGAATGAAATGACAGTCCATTTCAATGTGCTTAGTCCTTTCATGAAAAACGAGGTTAGTGGCAATATGGATCGCAACTTGATTACACCACAGGGTCAAAGGAGTCTATCTTTTTACGAATGAAGTGACAGCACATAATGAATGCACAAAATATGGAAAATAATTCATCACGACCTTTCATTAAATATAACAAAGTAGCTTGAGAGAAGTCATCAACAAAGGCAAGAAAATACCGAAAGCTCGGTCCAGAATGAATGGACTAGCACCCCAAACATCAGAGTGAACTTACTCAGAGGGGGACGCAGTCCGCTTAAGGAGGCAAATAGAAAGCAAGGTGATGTTAGGCAAATTGACACGACTCATAATCTAAACTAGAGACAAAATATAAAGGGCGAATGGTTTACTACCCCATTCTTCACACGTGGTTACGTTTAGGGGTCCAATGTTTCAAAAGTGGCAATTCAATGTCCAATGTTGGAAACTCGTTGCAGCCCGCGTATTCCATCAAGCATAATTGTTAAGGTGGAAGGGCGAGAGGCGGGCGATCGAATGACGAGCAAGGTGACAATAATGGGGAAAATCTAAGAATATCTATTTACATATAATATATATATTATAAAAAATCTCAAAAAAATGACAAAATTGATAATAAAGCTTGAAATTAAGCTCACCTATAGTATCAATAACGAAAATTAATCTAAATTTTTTTGATAAAATTATAAAATGGATAATAAAGCTTGAAATTAATCTTAAAAAAATGATAAAATTGATAATAAAGCTTGAAATTAGTCTTACCTATAGTAGCAATAACACAAATTTCAACATCCAAATTTATAGTTCAAACGCAAAGTAAAAGATTAGTTAAAACTTTGAATAAGAAAATAATTATTCATGCAACAAGTGAAACTACAGCTATAAACAACACGAATCTTAGTTAGAAACTCATTGTGTTTAAAAATCAATTTCTGAATTACGCTTCAAAGGCGGTGGGGACCAATACTACCAATGACAAAAAGAATTGGGAATGGCAGACTATTCAGCTGTGTAACTAGGTCTATATTGAGTTCGTCCAAATTTGTCTTGGATTTGGCGTACATCTGGCTCGAATATGGGGTTTTGTGGTGAGTTAGTACAAAGATGACCGAGAGTCGTGCCTCACCTTCGCATCTGGGCGTCTAAGGCGAGCCCAAGGCATCCAATGCAAGCTTGAGTCCAAGGCGAGGAAAAAGGCTAGCACAGCGGCCGCCTGGAATCTTTGAGGCGAGAGACCCAACTGTAGTTTACCAACTTATTTTAGGAAAACGAAGTTAGCGTCCTTATTTACTCAAATGTAAAACATATTACATGTATAAATGACAGTAAGATATAATTTTCTTCTCATTCTTAAATGATCATACTTACCTCTCATCTCCATTCCGTGAGTCATCATCTTGAAGGCCAGTTGTGACTAGATGAGCTTTCCATGTTTTTTCTTTCCTCGTGAGTTTGCTAACATCCATAATATCTGTCTTTCCCTTTTTTTCAAGGTTGAAGATTTTTCTCCTTCATGCCTATTGCTTTCTTTATTGTGCTAAGCGAATCTCTCTTATCATTACCGCCCTTTCTTTCACTTTCCTTGTCAATAGCATCTGTGTAAGCGCTAGAAGATGATTAGGAAGAATGAAGTGTTGGAATTGGAGTTTCAGACATGATGAACCAACCAAAATTTACATAATTAACAGCACTTTGCCCCCAAAAAAAAAAAGATAAAAGAAAAAAATGAATTATGTAAACACCCTCCTCATCAAATTTACACAATGACAATCATCATGAACATGTATTGAAATAGCCTGAAGTATGAGTTTGATCATTGATACATATGCACACCTAGTAAAGGATAGCTTAGTTTATTCATCAAGACGAAGAATCTGCTTTTGCTAATCTGAATATCTGAAGATTGAACACAATAGTAGTGACTGCTATAACAAAACATTTTAAACTTGCTATATGAATGTAACAAGGTACGCATTAAAGTCTTCTTCACTTGTTTTGTTTCATCAGCCCTTTCTTTTATCTCAATATTTCCTGGTTAGCAAATGCTGCAACATGGATGTCTATGTTTTCCCCTCTCTCCAAATTAATCAGCAAACATAGTAAATGAGGAATTAAGAAAAAAGTTTACAAATTATACTCGGTAGGAGCGAAGTATTCAACAGTATTGGTGTTAACCTTATCTAATGGATTGTGGTATTAGCCAGCTGTGATTAATACAATATATATGCTGCACAAATCCTTTTTGTAACGTCAAAACTTGTCCTCGGGGCTGTTGACTATTGAATAATTTCAAATAATATTCAGACTAATTAATGAAGACAATTTGATATGCTTCTTTGGGTACACTTATGTCACTTGTAATGACTGAGCGCTATAGAAAGTGATGCTTTAAAGGGAAATGCCAAGCTTATTTACCCGTTAGCAAGATGCTTGTTCCCACTTCCAAAACCTCTTCCGTAGTGAGATCCACAGTCTACACACCACCTTCCATGATCCTTGGTGGTCCTTAAGCTCTTCCTTGTTACCAACCAAGAAAACTGTCTTATGACCCCTTATGTCTCCCAGCCACGCACCGATAAGAATTAAAAAGCAAGAGAGACTTTATGGGTGTACGTAGAATACGTAACTGAATCAGAATAATCCTACTATCCTTATTGAAGTAAGCACCATTTCACTTATGAAGACGCCTCGACACTTTCTTAAATTTGGGATCCTAGAAACCTTGCCCGTAGTCTGAGGGCAACACCTGGGTGTATTTTTTGATTCTAAAATATTCCAAAATTTAGCAGTTTTGATAGAATCGGCATTATTTATTGTGAAGGTACACATGCCAAATGTACTAAGAAAAATTGCCTACTTTCAGGTCAATTCCATTTTATTAGTCTTATTCTAGTTGCCACTCACGTAATGGAACATTTACGTCTTCTACTGTAGTGGCAAAGATAGCATCATTGTGTATGCCTGCGATTGCAGCAAGGAGGCACTTGAGAGGGCTGCAGAGGTTATAGATACAGCTAATGTTGTCTCATCAAAATATCGTTTCCACACTTTTTGCTGTGATTTTTCTACATGTGGATTTCCAGAGTGGCTAATATGTGATTCTTGCAGAGGAACATATATGCAAAAGCAGCATCTCTGCTTTTTAGGTGGTCAATGCAACCCTTTTATTTGTTAACCAATTGCAAGTAATATTTTGAACTTGATGGTGTATGGTATTGAGGTTCCTGTTTTCTTTTTCAGATGCTAACAAGAATGGGGGAGATTCAACTGATTTAAATTCATCAAAGGAAATTAAGTGCTGCATTGGTGGAGTTGATTATGTTACCTTAGTATGTGCTATCCTTTCCCATTTCTGTGTAACCTTATGTGTTGTGCTGTGGATATCGTTTTTGGCTATGAAAAGGCTACAACATAGATCATAAAACTGGTTCATGTGTGCTTCTTTCATGAATCAATAAGACTCCTTCTGATCCTAAAAGTAGTTCAGATATTGCCTTTTGATTAAAGAGTCCCCACTATGAGAACTTCCTTTTCAGGAAATAATTTTAAAAAAAATCTTCATCCTCAAGTTTCTCGTAGACCACAGATAAGCTGTTTTCCCTCTTTCTACTTTATATTATAGTCTATTACAATTTCTTAAACTATGTGCTGGGTCAAACATGACTTATTTGGAATAGGAGGAAATATGTGTTGTTCTTATGTGAACCAGTAGCTTGGTTAAGGTGACCCTTTCCCCTTGAGGTCTATGTTGGATTTATCATAGTAATATCTTGAGACGTACTACCTTCTTGTTATTCAAGTGCATATTGAACTTTTTGTTTTTTGTTGCTATGTTTGGGCCTTGGGGTTGGGGTTGGGGATTGCAAATACATGTAAAATTGATAGAATGTTTCTCTTATAAAAAATTCAAAGCATGCATTAACTTTTTGTCAATAGTGTGACATTCAATGGTGGTTCGGAATAAATAGGGATTTAAGTGAAGGAAGATGATATGATGCACGACAAGTACTCAGAGTTGGAAAGTCTTAAGCTTAGGCCCGAGGCCTTTTGGTCCTTAATAAGTGGCCTTGGTAAATTAGGATAATAATAATAATATTATTATTATTTAGTTCCTTTATGACTTAGGGAAGTCATTATTTCGTTATTAGTTGTTTCCTGTTCCAAGTCGTGTTAGTTTAATTATGTCATAGTCATAGTATTATTAGGAGAATAGTTTTAGCCAATAAGTAAAGTGTTAAAGATGTAATGCCTCAAACTTGTTCGGGGTTGATATTATGTTTGAGTTGAGTTTTTTAGCCAATTGTTTGTTTCTCCTTCTCTCTTGTCTTCTCTTTTCATATTTCTGAAATTTTGTACGCTTCCGCCATTATGATAGGTTGGGTAAAATATTTTGTCTTCGTGTCCGGGTAGAATTTTTGTCTAAGTCGTCCAAAATATCTGATGTTAGTGCCAAGTAGTCAATAGTTTCCAGCATGTCACATCCTTGTTTGTTAACAGTGTGCTTGGACCAAGGGTTGTAAAACTCTGGGGAATTTCAGATAGAAATGATTTTGAAATAAACAACTACGTTCTTTGCTTAAAGATCTAGTTATAGGATAGTTGGTCATGATCTTTGCACCAGTTGTGTCTGGGTCACTAAACTCCCATTTTTGCAATTGGTAACTTCAACTTACAACTATTGTGCAATGTTCTCACTCCACGAACGGCCATCCAGGTTAGATAACAGGAAATGTGTCACATGAGATTACATGACATTATACATCAATTTTGCTAATTAGGTTGCTAATGGGTAAAACTGTTAAAATATCTTTACTAAAAATGATAGAAATCCATTTTAAAATCAAAACATCAAAGATTTTATTTTCTCTTTTGAGTTATACTATTTTTTATTTATCTTCCTTTTTATCAAGCTTGTATTGCTACATTCTAATGTTACCTAGACTCGACTTTGGGGATTGAATTTGTGTGGTGTGGGATTCTCCAAAACTGTAAGATTTTACAACAAACATAGTGCATAACAGCCACAGCCACAGCCACACCCATCTTGTGTCATTTCGGACGGAGGCGCTTCGGCAAAATTGACGACGCGAGGTAATATAGATTACATTTACATTAAATTTTTACAGAATTATAAAGAGAAATGATGTCCTTGAATCTATACAGCCACATCATCCTTTTATTATTTACACCCAAGGGTTCGGAATCCTCCAAGTATGTATACAGCCACATCACTCTAGAACTCCTTGATCCTCCGCATACTCCTTCCCGATGCCTACCTCCTCAAACTCGCCATTAAGCACATGGTGCAGTTCGTATGATTGCTCATTGAGTACTAATTCAAATCCAGAACACCAGAACACCAGAACACTTGCAATCTGCTCCATCTCTCTCCCTTTTCATCCATGTAAGGATGAGCAATGGAGCACCGATAAACGGCATTGGATTTGGTTTGCGACTAGAGATTTGGCAGTCTGAGGTGTGAATAATCAGAGCAGATGTTTAGATATGTGTCTATTCTGTGGTTTCAGGAAATTTAATGGTGAAGTTCTGAAGCAAATAGTTTCCTTCCGTCTTTCATTAGTCGCATATGATGATGGCAACCCATGCTGGAGTGGCTCGATAGATGTGGTAATTATTGCTACTAATTGAACTTATGCGGCTGGCTAGGTTTCAAGTGGCTGGGAAATGCTTGTGTTGGCAGGTCTAAAGGAGGCTACAAATAGAGCATAAGAAGAAGAAAAAAGAGAATACTTTTCTGATGAATTAAGATTTTCCTAGAGGTCATTCATGCTGGAGGCAGATTCTTTCTGACTTTTTCATTTCTTATGGTCACATTGTTTTTCCATTTTCTTATGACTCCCAAGCCCTAATCTAACCTAAATTTTTTTCTAATTAAGAAGATAGTGGAATGAGAACAAAAATCGGAAGTTTAGTGATCAAGTTGCATATTGAAACAAATTCAGTGACATCTGAACCATTTTTCTGATTAATATGCTAACAAACTTTTGATTTGTGAAATAGTGGCAGTGGTGTATTTAGAGAGTAATTTTTATGGCATAAACTAATCTACTTGAACTGTTATGGCAAAGTGTGATGGTTGTGGTGACGGCGAGAATAAGGTGGTAGTAGTGATGGTACTGATAATGATGATGTACCGTTGGAATCTTAGTGGTGATGTTGGGTAGTCATATTGAGATCATGGGTGCTAGCAATGTGCCTTGATGGTCATGTGAAATGCAGCACATGAAACAAAATACTGCACACAATACGCCAAATAATGCTCGGGTCATTCGTACCAAGACTGTGCTAGACTGCCAGTGGTAAGGGTAATGCTTTTGGCAACATTATGTGTGCTGTGATAGCATAATGGTGAAACGAAGTGGTGGCCAAGAGTGATGGCAGTGAGTTAATTGTAGCACTGACTCACTTAATGAACTAAATGAGTTGTCTTTTCGATAAACAAATTTTGGCTTGAGGTGTTATCTGAACAAGGGATATAAAGCAATCTCTATTCTGTTCTTAGGTTTCTACAGGGTGCACGTGCAAGATTGGGAATTTAATCCATTTTCAATTGATATCTAGTTCAAATCGTCCATCCAGATACACTTGGTCATTCTCAACATTTGGCTATAATCTGATTAGCATTTATGTTATTATTGGGTTTTTTCAGCCTATGCATTAACCCTCATCAATTCTAGATATCATAGGATTTGATAATTTTCGAGAAAGCAACTGAGTTCCAAGGTAGATAATTAATAATGTGGTTAGCCTCCTCCCCATTTTATTATACCAACATTACCCATAAAAAATATTTTTCAATAATTCCAATCTAAGAATCAGGAGGTTTCTTTTTGTCTTTTAGGTCCGTAATGGAATTTGAAGCTTCGCCCACAATATCAATGTGGTAATATGCATCAACTTCATTGAGTTACCACCAATCAGTTCAACAAATGCAATGTCGAAGGTCGTGGGAGGGAAAAAGCCACAACGAGTACCACCATTGTTAAACCAATTAACATCATTCCCAATGGGTTTCAATTCTTCCCTTCATTTGAATCAAATATTAAACGCATCTACTTTTACAAATGCTATTCACAAATTGCCTGCGAAATGGTGGAGAGTCCATACACCCTCGGCCATGTGTAAGAACGAATTGACCCTTCACTATGGAAGGGAAGGACTGACATTGGGATGGATGCAGAAGGGGCTTAGGATCTCAAAAAATCATATCTGGGTTTTAGAACTCAATTACAAGGTTTGGTAGAACGTGCTTTATAGGATCAAAAATTTAATGTAGAAAGACAAGAAATTACAGTTTAATAGTGTTCTTGAATTTTGTTCTGGTCAGCAACTATGCTGATATGCTGCCATTGATGTCACTAGAGACAAGACAGAAGGATGCCGAATTTCAATAAGAGAGAATTGCTGTTCTGGAAAAGGAGAAAGAATAAAGGGAACATTTTGTTTAGACAAATATGTCCTTTATAATTATCAAAAACAGGGGGTACTTAGTCTGCAAAAAGATGGGCAGGAGGCTAACCACAGTGGGAGTTTACCCTCCCTCATGGACCTCTCCATATCCTTTGCATGCATTCTAGAAGATTTTATAGCCCGATCCAAATACACTTGGACGTGGACCTGGACCACTCTACAAATTAGTACTGGCTCATCTAGTAAGAAATTTGATTCATTTTGTCCTTTTTTTTTTTTTTTTTTCTTTTTTGTAATGTATTTTATGTATAGTAGGAAGATAAAATGATGTTAGTGAGTCCCTCTTAAAAATCTTTGGTAGGTTTATGGACTGTGAGATTAGGTTTGTACAGAAAAGGTTTATAAATTATTGATGTGGCACGAAATAAACCTCGAAAGTGATCCATGCACTGTGGTTGCTCTTATTTTACACAATCTCCTAGATTGCCCTCTCATGACACGTTCCCATTTCTTAAATTTTTGAAATGACATGTCATGAGGAGGGGAATTGTGGAGAAATCATTCTTTTTTGGTTTGAATAGAAGTCTCTTAAAATTAAGAGAGGCATTTTCGGGGCAAATTAAATGCACATCCTCATCCCAAAAAATAGGGTTTCCATAGTATTTCTTGTTTCATTTAGTTATAGGTAAACCTTGTTTGTAGCATGTTGACAAGGCGAAAATGTAATGAGATGAAACTGCCCATTACGTTTGAGTTGGTTTACATGGCTGCCTGCAGGTCAGAAATGCTATTTGAAATGGGTGAACCAAGTCACTAGATATTGGAGCTGGAGCAAATTTATAATATGTAGTTTTTCTTTTGAAATAGCCATTCAGACTCTGTGTACATTTAGCTGAGCAGGCTTCTTTCTAAAGTTGTACCATGAAATTTGTTTTTCAACACTATCTCCAATGCTTTTGACATGATTTTTACACAGATTAGAAACCTCACAACTGGAATGATGCTCACAAGACGTGATTTTCATATTAACATCGAGGGTGTTAGGATTGATCTATAAAAGACTCGAGAATAAATGATAATAATACTTATAACGTGAACTAGCGTGAAGATATTTATATATGTAGAAACTTGGACACAGTTAGTAAGAGGATTACGGGAATTGTGAGTTTTTTTTTTAACTTTATCTTTTTGAGGATTGTTAGGGAATGTAAAAATCTGTAGCTTATGTCTTTTCTTTTTTGGTTGAGGATTTTTAGGAGCTAGTTTGATCTTAGCCACTCTCTTCCTGAAGATTCTACCTATTGTACCTATACATTCATTTATAATCATATTCAAGTTTCAAGAGAATTAGAGAAAATTCATCTCTCTAAGATCTTCATGGCTTCAGAGTCGGCCCTCTGAAAACCATATTCATTTCTCGTCTTCTAAATTCAAATACTTAATGGCTGTAAAAAAGAAACCTCAAGTTCTGCGCGATGCCAAACCCAGAAATTGCACCTACATGTATCCCATTCAGATTTATTTTTCGTGTACGACTACAGTAGTCTGTACCTCGGTATGGCTATGATGTTGAGCTGGGCAGTCCGTGCTTGAGTGTATGTATAATTCATTAAGACCAAGCATTTTCTGTAATGCATATGAGGATGGTTGACAGTGCAGTTAATGCTTAACTATTTCATTCAAATAATTAAGTGTGTGACATCACAGATATAAGTGACATCAGGATCTCTGCAACTGAAATTTTTTATCTTGTCTTTTGCTAGATATTCACGCTATCAGCAGTACCACTCAGCAGGATGCCTAAAGCAATTGCAGAGTGCTTCTTTGTCTTGAAGCCTGGTGGCCTGCTCTTATTCAGGGATTATGGTAATAAGAAAGTTTCACTTGAATGTCGTGAGTTCAGCAAAACGTTTCATCATCTAATTTTGGTTGGTAGGGTAAGCTAAGAAGATTCCCAGCTAATCTTTTGGAATGGGAAATTTTATGAGGAAAATATCAGAAAAAGAGCTTATTTTAAAACTGAAGTATATTGTAGTAGTTGTTATTATCAATTCTCAGTTAATTTCTTTCTGGTGGTTAATTGCTCACTTTTCTTCGTTTTGTGTTGAAACATTTTGACATGATTTGATTCAGGCCTTTATGACATGACAATGCTTCGATTTGTGCGGGGCCAGAAAGTCGGCTTCAGGGAGTACATGCGATCTGATGGAACCAGGTCATATTTCTTCTCTTTGGAGAGTGCGAGGGATCTCTTCATAGATGCTGGTTTTATTGAGGTATTATTCTTATTTAAGGTTTTCGGTACAACCAATTCACTTTAAATTAATGAATAAATTTTCTCTGGGGATGTATACACGCATGGTATGGCCTGTTTCTTTGGAAATGGGAATAAAGGGAAGTAGTTTTTAGTAAATCATATTATCAAAATCTCACTAATGGAGAAGTGCGTCCCTTTCCTCTTAAAGGAAGTTGGAAAAGAGGCCCCCTTATAATGGTGTATTTGGCATGGCAGGCTGCGGACGAAACCATTTTTACGGGAGACTATTTACAGATTCGTGATAAGATTAATGTGAATAGGTGCTTTTTATGAAACTATGATGGTGAAAATGTTAACTCAGTTATCCTTGAACTGCTCAATAGACGATATGCTGTGAAGTGTTTATTTTGTTTTGCTTCAACTCTTGTGTGTGGTCCTTGTACAACGAAAAGAAACCTTTCTGGTGCAGCTCCCTTGTTCTTGACATCTTGTTAGGGACAATTAATAGACAGAGAAATGGTAGGGCTTTTGAGAATGAAGAGATTTTTCTAAATAGATTGAAAGCATCCATGTCGTTCATCATCTATCTGGAATACGGAGACGATGCCAGATTCGATCGAGTACTTGTTTATAGTTTTTAGACAACTTCAGCTAAACATGACATTCCTTTTGTCCGAGTTTATTGCTGGTGTACATGAGATGCATCCCCTGCTTCCTTTGTTGAGTTTATAGTACTTCTGTTACTTGTTAAAAAGAAAAGGGACAACTTCACAAATGCTCCCTGTTCTTTTCGCGAATCCACGGATAGTGCCTGTTCTTTCGAAATCAATATTAGTGATTCAGCTACATAAAATATGGACATAATTAATCCAACCGTTAAAGGACCATTAATTTTCTCTATCTAGACTCACGTGCCAAAATATTCGGGGGCAATTATGGAAAAACAGAAAATTCCTTCTCCTCTCATTCTCCGACTGTTGTGGCCCTCTCCCGATTATACCCAACATCAAAAGACTCAGCTGTACTTTTGCTGAAAAATATGGGCCAATAGGGAAATGATGAGGAAAATGGAGACGCTCAAAACTATGGTCCAACAATATATACCATAGGGGAAACTCTTCATCCCTCAAGGACTTATGCTGCCTTGCTATAAAATTTTAAATGCCTCAACCGTTCGCTGGAACTCCTCCCTGCTCAGCTCGTCCTCCGCTGCTAACATGACTTCTTCTCATCCTCAATTTTCCGGTCGCTCCTAATTTCGGAGGTCAAACTCCAGAATTTTCCTGTCGCTCCTAATTTCCAAGGTCAAACTCCTCAATTTCTTTTGCCTTAACCTAATTTCCTCGTAATTCTCTCGATCAGTTTCCCTTCCCTTGTAATTCTCTGAGAAGGGAAGAAGCTCCCTGATATTCACACTGACGTCTACACTCAGATTCCAAAAACACATTTTTTTATAAAATTTTCCCCCTTTTTCACTTTTGAGGATGAGAAAAGAAAATATGCGAATTTAATCTAATTTGATTAATGGTTTGTTATTATATTGAATAATAAAAGATGATTTATGATTTTGAATGTTTATTTATTGTGTTCTTTAAGCTGATTTACTCTTCTCAGTGTTTATGGAGATAGAATTTGGGTTAATGGAGGTTGGAGGTGACAGGTGGTAATGGAGGTTTGAAGGTGGATGGTCATTTTTTTTGGTGCTAAGATAAGATTGATTAAAAGAATATTGGGCTTCTTTCTTTCTTTCTGTTTTTTCTTTCATTTTAGTGGGTTCACTGGTTACTGCTGCGGTGGTGGTCGATCGAATCGAGGCGGTTCAGTTGCCGTTCAAGTGCTTCCATGTTGTGGTCAAAGATAATCAAGATAGAGTATTTTTTTAGTGTGGAGAGAGAAATCATTGATTTTCCAGTGAGCTAGTAGTTTGAGGAAAGGGAAAACCGATGAATATTAATTGGCTCATAGATGTTGGACCAACAATAATGGAAGAAGAGCTGTTCTTGAAGAATATTACATGACCTGGTGTTCAGTTTAATTTTTGTCTTTCCATAATTGCCCTGGGTATTTGGGCACATGACCCTTACGCGATAGATAACGGAGAAAATTAACAGCTCTTTGACGGCTGGATCAATTATGTCCACATTTTATGTACTTGAATCATTAATGTTGATTATGAAAGAACATGGACCATCTGTGGATTCGCGAAAAGAACAGTGACATTCTGTGAAGTTGTCCCAAAAGATAAACTATAAAACCAAAAATGATAGCTTCCATGTATTTACAGGTCGAGCTTGAATATTGTTGTGTTAAATCTGTGAATCGCCGTAAAGGGAAGACCATGCAAAGAGTGTGGATTCATGGGAAGTTCCAGAAGCCAATTGGCACTCACATCCGTCAAAGTGTACTTGCTGCGGAACCATGCTAAATGCAATTCTGTGAAATTACTGTTTTAGAGGTTCGCCCCTACTTCCTTTTTCCCTTGAGCATTACTTTTACTAGCAAATTAGTCTTGAACATCAATAAATCTACAAACAGGTGATGTCCAAATTTCCATACATATTACTTATAGATAAGAAGACGGTGCAGAACACTGAGAGGCTACTGTAGTGAGTTCGAACGTCGTCCTCTGATCTATTTAAGGTAGGAAGAGGAAATTCTGTCAGTGAGCAACACCTACTCGAATAAAAGAGGCTAGATGCGAGGGGGTGAGGTGGCTGCAGTTACTAGCCTTTGAGAAAAAACTTAACCTTGAAAAGCTTTGGGAACAAAATAAATACTTCATCAATTTTGCAAGTTTTAACTACCGAATTGTAAGTATTAGTTTGATATCCATAATTGGGACACTATGTAACAACTTAAAATTTTAGATGAGTTGATTACTTAATATGGTATCAGAAATATGTTTGGCAATGTCTTAGTTCAAGTCATCCTACAAATGTAACCCGCATTATTGTGAATTTGTTGAGTGCATAGTGTTAGCACCCAGTTTGCTTTATGATGCCCCCGTTGAGACATCTTGATTCAACTCTTCACGTGTGCGTGGGTCACATGTGAGTGGAAGTGTTAGCTTGAAATACATAATTGGGTCCCTATTTAACACATTAAGAATTTAGATGAGTTGATTACTTAACAATAAGCAAAGCTACGAGAGAGCGAGACTAACAAATAACAAAAGGTCCAAGTACAAAATGCGGTAAAGAAGATGAGAATAATATGCGCAAGTAAAAACATAGAACAATCTTAAGTATGACCCGGTGAATCAACTAGTGTTAGTTAGCAAGCAACGAAAGGAGCTTAAGTAGTGAAATCTTTAGACTCGTTCGAAATGTTACATCCACTATTTGTTGGTCAGATTAGAATTTGTGACAAGTACATGATAAAATCACTAGCTATTACAAGATGTTTAACTCAATCGGTCATTTTAAACGAGCAAACTTAAATATATTGATCACTAATGAATTGTGCACAAGTAACACATGTCTAACTTAAGTTTATTGATTGAAACCGAAGTGTTTCTTGAGTCTTCAATGCTATGATCCAGGCCACTAGCTTGGTTTACAAATAAGAGAAATGATACTTTAGACAGAATTACCCTGAGCTGAGAAGATTATACTCGACACGCAGTCAATCTACTTTTGAGCGAGCATCTTCTAAGGCGAGAAAGGATGATTTGGTGAATCCGTATTCCTAGAATTCTCTTGTTTCTCGGTAGAACTTGAAACTTTTTCTTGTGCCGGAGCTATTTGGCAGGGAACATCCCCTGCCTCAGTGACGTTTGTTCGTCTTTCCAAAGGTCATCGAAGCTGCGCTCGCCGCATGAAAAAGCCGGTCAAGAAGAAACGTGTAACATCACCGATCTAGGTCCACAAACACGAACTTTAAACTTTTCAAAGTTGAATCTATAGAAGATAATGTATATCTGTTTCATTAGAATCTAGTCTAAATGTTCATGAACTCGGATCAGACACAACCTTGATCCAGTTATCTTGAAAGCGAGTAAAATGCTTTTCCCAATAGAACCTATGCACTTCCAAACTACTTTGATAACATCTCTGGCCTCTTAAGTTGATCACCTACAAAAACATACTACCAAACATATACCGAAATGGATGGATATTCCCTTCGTCCCATCAATTTATTTGACTCAGAATATACTCACTGAAGGTCTATCATGGCAATTCGTTTGGATTTTCGCTTTTGTTTGTGCATTGGGTGAACGGGAACCTGATCTTGCTTGAACTGCGAGGGCGTGTTAAATAGAATAAATTTTTTTTTTTTTTTGTGTTTTATTAATAATTTTAGAGTCACAAATAAATGTATATAAAAAGTGTATAAAAGCCTTATTGACTTAATATAATTTGATCAAAAAATTTGTGTACCTTATCATTAAGAAAAATTGCACCAATAAAAATGCTCAACAAAATCTTTTGTGCACTTCTTTTTGTAACTCTTTTGTTACTGTAACATTGCTCGATTTTATGCATGTATCAATCTATTACTCCCTCTATTTCGATTTAATTGTCCTTAATAGTGACACGTTGTAAGAGCTTTATGTCACTTTCAGGACAATTAAAACGAAACGGAGAGAGTATCTTTTTCAAATTTTCTATATTTTACATCTCATATCCAAGTACATGTTGAATTACAATGCAATTTTTTCTTTTTTAAAAATGGAGATTGTTAGTAGTTTTCCACATACCTCCAACGTGACTTGAATTCGTGACCTATTTGAAACATATAAGATATCTTATCTTATCACTAGACTGCACAGCGTTATCGGTATAATGCAATTTTTCTACTGAGGTTTTCTCTAAAATAACACCAATCTCTGAACAACATTTTCTCCTTTATATATTTTTTTATCATTTAGATTCATTTTTAATCAAACTTTTACAAATTTTTTTTACTTAATATTATGAAATTATAAAAATTATTATTTATTAAAATTTGGTCAAAAGTTAATTTAGTAAACAAGAAAAAATCGAATGAAAAAAGAGGAAGTTGTAAAACACAGAAAATGAAAGGAAAAGAGAAACATATACAAGTACTATTTTTCTTTTTCTTTACTTCATCACATTTCGATTGTGTTCTTCTAGATGGTTTTCACTCAAGTTTATTAATTTTTAGTTTTTTTTTTCATTGATTTCACAGTTTTTATATCTATCTATTTCTTACTTTTTACTTTAATCATTACAAAAATTTAAAAACCAAATTAATAAACCACTCATCCAAATGCACCATAACTTTTCCACTAACCAACATTATTGAAATGGAGGAAATTTTTCATAATCTGGTCAACAACTCTTCCTCAATATCTAATTGTTTACTAAGAGCATATCCGACCTCGAGAAAATGGCTGCTAAATTCTATGATATATCTATTGGGTTTTTGAGTCAAAGTTTAATTTTTAATTTGAGTAGAAAAAGACTTGAGCCTATAAAAAAGAAAAAAGAGTGGTGACCAACTAATCATAATTGTATTACGAGTAATCAATTAGAGTTTATGCGACTATATAAGGGATACTTGTGTTAAAGTTTAGGGTGTACCGAGGGGTCCCAAGGAAGAGCCTCCCTTCAAGAAGAAAAATATTCACCGAATGTGTTCCTTCAAGAGTGTTTAGACGGAGGATCCTCCACTCTTGTAATACCGATGGGGTAAATATTTGGTGAGATCATATATGAGAGATTGAGATAATATTCGTCAGTAAGTGAGTGAATATTAAATTTCTTGTATCTGTTAGTTGAGAGTTATTGCGAGTTTCTAGACTAAAACTCGAGTGCTTGTAACTCCGTGATAGTAAAGTGAAGTCGTTGATCGGTTGGTGGACGTAGCACAAGAGTTGGGCTGAACTACGTAAAAATTTTATTGTCTTGTGTGTTTGATTATTTTTTCTGTTATGATGTTCGTCTCAAATTAATGGTGTGTGCATAACAAATTTTTTTTGTATGAGAAGGCTTCCGCCCCTAACAAGTGCTAAAAAGATTCCTTCCGGTGAAGCTGAAAAATTAGATATGCAATGGGTTCCTTATGCATCTATTGTGGATAGTTTGATGTATGCAATAGTGTGTACAAGATATTGTACATGTTGTTGGTACAATCAGTAGATTTTTGTCTAATTCAGGTAAAGAGCATTGAAATGCTATGGATAGTTCGAGGTTTTGCCTCGGAGGTGATTATCCTACTCTTGTGAGCTATAATAATTCTGATATGACTGGAGATATAGATTCCAGAAAGTGTACTTCAGGCTGCTTGATTAAGTCCACAGGGGAGTTGCGGCATGGCAATCAAGATTGCAGAAGTGTGTTGCATTGTCCACTACTGAGTCAGAGTTCATTGCCATTACAAAAGCATGCAAGGAGTTGCTTTGGGTGAAGAAATTCTTGCAAGAGCTTGATTTTGTTCAGGACAAGTACTTGCTATTTTTTGATGGTCAGAGTGCAATTCATCTTGGTAAGAATTCAAATTTCTATTCTAGGTCGAAGCACATTGATGTGAGGTATTATTGGATATGTGATGCATTGGAGGCTGGGTTGCTGGAGTCGGCAAAAGTAGATAAATTTTGTGATAAATAAGGCATTGCCCAAAAGCAAGTTTGAAACTTGTTGTGAGATCGCCGGTTTGACGGTCATCTCCATATAGTTATGAGGGGGAGATTTGTTGGGTTTGGGCTCCCTTCCTATGTGGAGAAAGGCCCAATATGTTCAAGCCCACTAGTCTTACTTAAGAAAGTGGAGAGGGGTTAGTTTAGGGTAAGAGAGAGAGAGGCTAGACAAAAGAAAGGGCGTGAAGAAAAAAGAGGGAGAAGAGAAGGGATTTTTCACAGAAAATAGAACATCAGTCTTAAATCATTCGCCACTGCTTCGTTAATTGTTGGATCGGGCTAAAATTTTGTCAGCAAGTTCGTAACCAGTGGTATCAGAGCTGACGGTTCGGGCCCGGGCGAAGAGATCGGTAGCGGAGCAACAAGGAAGAATAGAAAAGAAAAAAGAGAGTAAATTTCCTTGATTTCGCGGGTAGAACTGTTTGTTTCAGATCTCCGCGGCTGTAGGAGAATTGGCGTTGTAGATTCGTCAATCGTTGGATCATCGCAGTTTTTGGACAATAGGTTCACACGACCCCATCTTCAATCTGAACGGTGGAAATCGAGATTTAAAGTATTGCGAAGGGTAAATTTCTGATTCGAAGTTGCTTCTGTGATTTGAGAGTTATAATTTTTATGCTTTTGAAGATTAATTTGAACACGTGGTGAAAGAGAACAGAAAAATTTTGTGGTAATAGCAAGATTCATCAGAGATGATTAACGAAGCAAAGAGTATGGAAGTTCAAGGCCTTTGGAGCCGACAACGATGAGGCTTGGTTGAAGAAAATCGTGGAAGAGTTTTAAGTTCGGAAGGATGATGTGAAATGATATGGATTTTGACTTAAGGGGAGAAATGTTGGGTTTTTGAGTAAAATTCCTAATTTGAGTGGGAGAAGACTTGAGCCCAAAGAAAGAAAAAGAGTGGTAACCAAGTAATCTGATCACACTGTCGCACGTGCTCAAAAATAATAAAAGTAATAATAGCCTACATACGCCAACTTACTTCTATTAATTAATAAATAGTATAGATAACGGTAAGAAGGATGTCGATCCACGAGATTCAGGAATTTATTATAATCTAATCTAGCTATTTTAGTTATGCAAATTAATAATGAAATACTAACTATTAAATAAACGAAACGAATAGAATATGAATATCACGTAGAGAGTCTAGAAATATGGATTCAATCACTATTAATAACTATGCATGCATTTGCTATTATTTCTATTCTTATGGTTGTTTATTGAACATCAATGTATTTGATCTTCTTGACAGAAAATACACCGCCAGCGTTCTCCAATTTCGTTAAATACTGAAGGTCATGGTAATAGACGACGCACAGAAAATTCTTGAAGCGCGTATAAACTCAGACAACTCTAATCCCTCTTACGCGCGTTTGGGTCGCACAACAAGATAAACTAGAGAATTGTAATCAAGCTATCATATGAAATCCTTTTCACAAAGTATAACATCAGGGGCGGATCCAGGTGGGGTCGGCCGACCCCACCGTGCCGGAAAATGCTGCATAGGTAGGTATACGCCGGAAAAAAATGGGGGTTTGCCGACCCCTCCTTCTTCTCCGTTTGAATCATCGTCCGATCTGCGATTTTTTTTTTGAAAATCTTTGGACAAAACGACGTCGTTTTGTTAAATGAAATTCCATTTAAAAACGGCGTCGTTTCACTCTAAGCTTTTGAAAAAAAAAAGGGGGATAAAACGCAGCAAATGGGTGTCTCTGCCTCAGATCTGAAGACTGAAACCGTGATTTGGGAGAACTGAGAGAGAGCGGACCTAATCCAAAGAGAGAAGCGGGGCTGTGGTGCGGCGGCC
>JAOWAN010000051.1:3026412-3038228 GCA_028566635.1 Lobelia cardinalis | reverse complement strand
TCTAGCATGCTTGTCTCCTATTGGTTGGTCAGTTGGTTGGTTGGTTGCTTTACTTATGATTCAAAGAAGATGCAAAAGAAGAGGTGAACATAGCCTCATCATCATTTTTTTTTACATAAATCATGTAAGAAGAAGAATGTACGTTTTATTCATGTAAAAAGAAAATAGAAGGTGTATTTATAGAACATATACATTTTGATCATGTATTTAAAAGAAAAAGGGGCTTACACTTTAATCATGTAAGTTTAGAAAAGTATTTACATTTTAATCATGGAAATAGAGGAATGTTTATGTACTTTAGGTAAAGACCTTAGGAAGTAAGACTCTCTTGCTTGTCATCCTTCAAGTATCAATCATCCAAGTCATTGAGGGACTTTGGGAATGAAACTATCATTTGTAGAATTTTTTAGCGAGTGTTTGCATGTTTGAAAAGTTATTTAATATTCACAAGGAGTGTATGTACTTTTAAAAGAAGTGACCATTATCACTAGATTGAGATTGTTCCTTAATGTATTTATCTCTTTGAAGACTCCAAGAAAGGAGTGAACCATTATGAGGTTCCTTTACATTTACATTCCTTCATTTTTAGGTCTTTTAATAGCCATTTGTAAGAAAAGAAGGATGGAAGAAAAGAATTTGGATTTAACTCAAAGATGAGACTATTGATCCCACACTTTGAGGATCACATTTGCATATGTATAAGTATATATCATATTACATATATATAGTGACATAAATCAACTCAAAGAGTGACATTTGTAATCCTACTCTTCGAGTACTACACATTATGTGCTATCACATATAAATATATGAGTATTACAAATAGAATATAAAGACATAATAAACTCACTAAAGTGAGGACTTGCACATTATGTGCATAATATATATAGTGGCATACATATATATATATATAAGCAATATAAAGGAATGTAAATGCATAATCAACTCACAAGGTATGATTTATAATCCACACTTAGGAGGACTTGCACTATTATGTGCTAGCATGTATAATATGCATATATATACATATGTTATAAGCGAGTAAGTAACAAATATTGAATGAACAACTTCACATTTATAAATGGTAATCACATAATACCCACTTGGATTATCACCAAGTGGGTTTGCAAGTTATTTACAAAGAAATGGAAGGAATAGAAACTTTTACAAGATGGAAAGATTAGAAGTAAACTTACCTACTCCCAATGGGTTTGAACAAAATGGATTACTCCTTTGTTTAAGGGGGTGGATTCAAAGATGAGAGAAAGAGGTAAAGAAGTTCAAAGTTTTGAACTCTCTTTAATGCTTTTTAACTCTTTATCATTCTTGAAGGTTTGTGTTTGGATGGTTTGAAGATTGCTTCTGTTCTTGATGATCAAGAGGTTGAGAGGGTAGAAGGACTTCCTCTTGATGATCAAGAGAGAGAATGGGAGGAGGGAGTGTTTGGATTTTTGTGTTTTCCTTTCTCAATTTTGGAACTCTTTTCCAACTTTTTGATGAACTCCTCTCTCTTCAAGGAATTTTTTCGAACTCCTTTAAAAGAGTGAAACGGGGTGGTATTTATAGGAGGGAGGAGGCGTATTCAGGCCTTTGAAATGTCCAAAATACCCTTGGGAGTAATCATGAGTTTATCAACTTGTAAATGGCCAAAATTCAGAATGTATTTATGTGGGCCGTATTGGCTCATTCTGGGCCGTTCCCGCCCATTAGCTCCGGTCAGAGAATATTGTCATTTTCTTGGCTAATAATGAACATTATTCCTTTAGAATCTTAATGATGATATTCTTGACTTGTGTATTTGCTTAGCATGATGGTTTTGCTCCATTTTTCATCCTTGGCATGATTTTGTTCCCTTTGATTTGTGGCTTGTGAGAGAAAGTCATCATTTTTTGTCTTTACTCTCATTCATCCTACAAAACAAATTGTTATGCCATATTAGTAATGTGTAAAATGCAACATTTTGAGTATGCATATTCATGTACTTCAAGTAACATATTTATTAACATTACTTGAATCATTTTAATTTAATTAAATCTCTAGTAAAAATACTTTGTTTTACTAGGATAAAAAATGGAATGTCTACAACCGCTTAGTAAATTGATTTAGAATGTGAGTACTCATTACCGATTACAAGTGACCATACGAAGATTGACCTTTGATTTGCACATAACTTGGGTGATAACAACCCTTAGTGCTCGGTGCGGGTATTTTTAGGGTGTGTTCCCCCGTGGAGTTTTTTAAACATTGTTTGAAAAACAAAACAAAAACATAAGTTTTTTAAATACAAGTTTTCTCTCTCTACCTATTATTTTTACATATTTCTATATCACCTTTATATCCTATCAAATATCACATCAAATCACAACTATCATCCTCTTTCTCTCTCCATCATTATCATGTAATTTTTTCAAATTTAAAGGGCAAAATTGTAAAATTCTTATTAAACCAACACAAAACACAAACACAAACAAAATATATTAAAAAACTTCACGTACAAACGCACCCTTAGTGTTTTCACGGCTATTTGAAATAATTATATTTGCGATACTCGTCGCATATCATCAAATCGAGGAGCCATCACACGACAGATCATGGTTTTTTGAGTCGAGGGAACGCTGATACACTCACTAAAATGTAGGGGTGAAAATGTAAAATTAATTAACTAAAACCCTAGCCACTAAACCTCTCTATATACCCGCTCATTGAAGCCCGCTCTAATCGAGCAGGCATCTCTGCAAATCTTGTAGAACCCACAAAGAGGTATGTTTCAATCCTTGCTATTTCATTTTAAAACTAAATTTGTGATCGATTCTTGTTGATTGGTGTCGATGAAGCACAATTCAAAGGCTTTACAGACAATACAATCAAGTCTGTCGAGCTCAATTTCTTTGCAAAAAATTTTTTTATACAAATTTTTGTTTCCTCTTGATGTAAACTAATGATCACCCTTTACGAGGATTCAAAATGGATGAGCATTTCTGGATTTTGTAGGTGTTTTTTCTTTAACTATTATTATTGTTTATTGATTATGTTTTGTATAGTGTTTTCCATTGTTACACATGTTTAAATTAGGAGCTGCAAGACTTAGGCAGTTTGATATTCCTCCATCCCAAAACAGAAGAAGATAGTCATATTTCACATTTCAAACCTTTTGAAGGTATATATTTATGTATTAGTATTATTTCTAAATTGCCTAATTTTTTGGCTTTTTATAAAATTTGACAATCTTTTTGGGATAAAAAAGAAAAGGGGACTCTCTTTTTTAGGATGGGAGGGAGTATAAGTATTGGAGGTTCAGAGCTTATTGGCTTCTTTTCAGCAACATACTGAGCAGCATATGGGGTATTGATATTGGTGTGACAGCATTCCATTTTCGAATTGAATTGGGTCTATTACTAAATGTCTTACATGATAATCATTGTATTGATGAATCAGCACTTTGTTATACTTCTTTGAATACTGCTTCTCAAGGTGGTTACCTAAATGGAAACATCAAGGAAAGGAATGAATTAGGTTTCGTGTGTTTTTGCTTTTTATACTTAGAGGGAAATTATAGTGGTAGCAATGGAGAGAGAGGGATGGGATACTTTGATATTCAGGGGGGTATTTGGCCTCTTTGTTCTTTTTTTCTCCATCATATTTTTGTGTGGAGAATAGATAAATGTCACACAGAAATTTTATGTGTTTAGTCATTATTGCAAAAATTAAGGAGCACAGATGCCGACTTAAAGGTTATGATCTGCCTAGATATACCGGGTTCTATAATGCAATAGGAAGGAAAAGGTTTCCCAATAATATTCTATTAGCTTTGAGCTATTCAAATAAATATATTCTGTCGGAAATCATCATACTCCTATTAGCTGATTTCTTATGGTCTATTCCTTCTAGGCCTTACATAGAATTTTATTTTAGTCTAAACACTTGTAGAATATGTTAGTGCCCTCGAAAGTGTTTAACTGTAAAAGTCTCAGCTTAGTGCATTTACGCTTTTACTTGATAAGTGTGTGACATCAAACTTGGACTATCATGTGAGATGTGCCCATAATCTTGAAGAAGGGACTCTCTTTGTGACACTCTTAAGAAACAAAACATGATTGTTTAGATCAGATCAGATCAGATCAGGAGTAGTTACTTGCCCATGTACTTAATGAAGATTTGGTTTAGTCTTATCTGTTCTAAAGCCATAAAGCTTTTAAATTCACATGATGTAAAGGTTTGCTTTGATAAATGGTCTGCCGATCCATTTGATTTCTCTATTTCTTAATAACCTTTGGGCTGTTCCTATTGAAGAATGCGCATTCATAAATTAATCTTGTAGTTTCTAGGACCTATTTTTTTTTTTACATCTACCGGGATATTAAAATAAAGCTAGTTAGGTACAAGTACAATTAACTTTTCTGTTGTCATGATTACTTTGATGGGAAGAATGTAGGCGGTAAGCTTTGACACTATAAAAAATGTACTCACCATAGTCGCTAAAAGTGTGCCTTTGGCGCACATAGGCTACCAGGCTGACATGAAGCTTACTCTTCGGCTTCACCTTGCGAGAGGTACGCCTCCTGAAAGTACCTTATTTGCGCAATGAGAAATGTTTGGCTCTGGAATACGTGTTCTCTAGGTTTGTTAGCAGCATTAGATAATTTCCTAGTAAAAGTCCTAAATTGAGTAGACTCTAATCAGACCGTTACACTGGTCAAATTTTCCCTTAAAAGATGTTTGTACAATGACTGAATTGTTCAATAATTTTAAACTGTGTCTCACTTGCATGAAGCCCACGCCTAGGGGTGGCAATTATAGACCCAACTCAATTAATCCAACCCAAAATAAATCAAAATTGACCCAATGGATTAATTCGATAAGTCCCAATAACCTATTGGGTTTAATTGGATAAACCCAATAAGACCTAATAAGTTATTAGGTCTTATTGGGTTTATTCAATTAAATCCAATATTCCATGAATATGCCCTCGTCTAGATAACTTATCCGTCTTCTTAATTTATAAGCCTCATCTTGACGCCTTTCACACCATGACCGTACCTATGAGTGGCAAAAATAAATCAAATCCAATTAACCCAACCCAGAATATAATTAAAATTGACCCGATGGGTAAACCTAATAAGATCCGATAAGCTATTGGGTTTAATTGGATAAACCCAATAAAACCCGATAAGCTATTGGGTTTAATTGGATTTATACCCAACCCAACCCATAGACCCAAATTGCCACCCCTACCCACGCCTCTTCGTGTGCCTCGTACCTGAGACTCGACAGGTCTTTTGCGGTTGAGTGCAGCGTTCGCCTTGAATAGCTATGTGTTGAGTGCAGCCTGAGACTCACCGCACCGCACCTCACCCCACCTCATTCAGAATTCTTTGTATTGAAATGAAAACCTAACTTTGAAAACAGCCTCAATGTGCCAACCTTAGAACGGAATGGGGACTTTGAATCGGATGAAATGAGCACTTGTAAACATTATGTGTTTGTTGTGCATGTAATGTAATCCGTTTTGCATTCATGTTTTTTACCGTTCTTTTTTTTTTCTTTTTTTTTTTTTTTTGCGTATACTTGGTTTAATTTGGTGGTGTATTATCTGAATTTCTGCTGCTGTTTCCAGAATCACTAAAAGACAATGTCGAACCCCAAAGTTTTCTTCGATGTATTGATTGGACGGATGAAAGCTGGTCGAATTGTTATGGAACTATTTGCAGATGCCACCCCAAAAACTGCTGAAAACTTCCGCGCTCTTTGCACCGGAGAGAAAGGGATTGGACTCTCCGGGAAGCCTTTACATTTCAAGGGATCTGTTTTCCACCGCATTATTCCAAAGTTCATGTGTCAAGGAGGAGATTTCACTAGGGGTAATGGGACAGGGGGTGAGTCGATCTATGGAGCTAAATTTGCAGATGAGAACTTCAAGAACAAACATACAGGGCCTGGTGTTCTATCTATGGCTAATTCTGGACCCAATACCAACGGGTCTCAGTTCTTCATATGTACTGCCAAGACATCGTGGCTTGACGGGAATCATGTTGTTTTTGGAAAGGTTGTTGATGGCTATAGTGTAGTCCAAGAGATGGAGAAGGTGGGTTCGGACAGTGGGAAGACTAGCTCAACTGTTGTGATTGAAGATTGTGGCGAGATTAAAGAAAACTGAATACATGGCTGGAAATGATGAAGAATGGGAAGTGAAGTGACTCAATGATATCTTTGATCCTGTTATATAATCTGTGAATTGTTATTCCACCTATAACTTTGTGGTCTGCAATTTGAACCGAGTTTTAGTTTTGGGACTCTGGCAAAGTTTGCAACTTGATTTTGAATGAGCTGCAGTAAGGTAAATGCTTCAACTTTTTACTGGATTATGTTTTATGTGGATTTGCTTTGATCAATTGGTGGTTATAACATGCTTTATTGTGTTTGCACAAATTTCGGACACATTTCATCGTAGACTAGAATATTAAGAGTAATGCTACGCATTCACGAAATGCATTGTTTTATTTTACTTTTTATCGTACTTGTAACTTTTACAAAATTGAAATGTTACAAAACATATCGCATCTCTCTATCCAAAATTCTCTTGTAACACTTCCAAAATGCCCTCAATCTACCAGTTGTAAGTGGAATTACATCAAAGAGCTAAAAACAAGTTTATCTGTTTATGTACTTGACAGCCCCAACAAAATAACACCAAATCCTACGTTTGAATTTCAAGCACCAACGTAATGTACTACCCTGTTAGAATATTAAAAAGTCAGTCCCTCTTAAAAAAATTAATTAATTATATTTTTTATTTTTAATAAATAGTATATAAATAGTATATTATTTAATTATTAATTAAAAATAGACGGATTCAGTTTAAACGGAAGGTATTTACTTAAATTCAAATTCAATCCATTTAATCATCGATTAACTGATAAAATGAGTAAATGGTTAATCGGTGGAGCTTCTACTGGATCGAATTAAAATCCGCTTCATTGACCACCCTTATTAAATCTACCGTTATCGAAGTAAAAGTGGTAAAGGAAAACAAATGTTTAAAATATACACAAAATTAAATTTAATAAAATATTATGTAGCATCCACTCTAGTGTTACATTTTGATTGTAATGTAGAAAACTTTTGAATATGTTGATTTTTTGGTATAGCGATGATGCATTGTAACTTGTAAGCTTTACTCCGTTTAGTCCGAAGGTTGTCAAGAAGAAGAAAAACCTGGCAACAGCTTCCTTATTCTGTCGGTTAATATTTCATCCACAAACAAGCAGTTGATGCAGCAGTTGGTGCAATGGTATCATGGGCTGCACTTGAAAGGGAGGACTATGGTTTGATCCCCCATAACTACGTTGGGAGAGGTTTAAAACCTTAATCCCGGGACCCGCCTCGAACAGGATTAGTCGGTCAGTGGCCGGACACCTGGGCTTAGACCAAAAAAAAAAAAGTTAATATTTCATCCTCTAATTTCAAGCAACAATGTAGTGGTACAATTATTAATTAGAGCATCACTAATCATATTAGCTAAATATGACTTGCTTAAGCTAATTTTTAGCAAGTGAGTAGTGGTATAACAAGTCTTAAAAGCATTGTTATCTCAAACCTTCATAAGCTATAATTTAACTTACAATTATATATTATATTATTTTCACTATTACAAGACACTATTTATACTAATTTTTAAATTATATGTATTATTATACTTATAAAAATTAATTAAGAAGTATGTAATTTAAAAATAATAATTAATTAGTTAGTTTACATACATATACTAATCATCCAACAAACGGCAAAAGGCAATTTGGTCCCTGAACTAAGTATCAATTGTATAAATAGTCCCTAACCAATCATTTTTGTTGGTCAAATACACAACCTATCAATTATAACCCAATTTAGTCCCTGAATCCAAATTGAAAGGGTTGACCAGCTTATGTGGCAAAATTTATCATACGTGACGTCTAGTTGGCATTGATGTGGCTAAAAATTTGGGAAAAAAAAGAAAATGACAAATTTATCCTTTATTATTTATAAAAATAAATAACAAAATTACTATATTAAAGTTAAAAACTTACTAAAAAATAAAAAATCATAAATCATATCACCATCATCACTGGTTCATCATCACCACCACCACCACCCTCTTTTCCACCACCTCCATAACCCACCGCCATATCACCACCACCGCCACATTCTTCCCCAATTGCAAGTCACCAAACAAACAAAACCCACTTCAGATCTCTTCCTCAACCCAAATCTGACAACAACCAAAACACAGCAGAGGCCTAGAGATTTGGTGGATAAACTTTTAAATCTAAAGAACCAAATGTAGCAATAGTAGACATATTACCATTCTCCTCCTCCTTCTGGTGCTTTATCTTCTTTCCACGGCCACCACTGGATATCTGGGCTGCCGTTTTATTGATTGGGAGAAGTAGGTGCTTTAGCATGTACTTCTTCTTCTTCTTCTTTTACATCTGGTAAGTGTTGTAGTTGGGCCGCCTCCTCTTTCTCTTCCTCTAGTGTGTTGGAATCTTGAGATTTGATTTTGTTGTCCAACTCCTCATGAATTCTAGTGGGCAGAATCCCACACCATAACCCACACAACCCACCATAACCCAGATCGGATTTTTATCTTTGCCACCTTCAATCAAATAAGAAACCCACACCACCCACCATAACGCAGATCGGATTTCTCCTGTTGATATGCAAACCTGTGGATTGTGCTCGAAGAGAAAGAGATGGGGCTATGCTGGTTTTGATCGAAAAGAGAAAGGGATAGGGGAAGGAGCAAGAATTTGATTTGGTGGGGGGAGGGAAGAGAAAGGGACGGGGTGAGGAGATTACACAGGACCATTACGGGGTGAGGAGCAAGAATTTGGTTCCTGAAGGTGGTTCGGAGCTCGTCGGCAACCTTCGTTCTGGATCTGGCCCCGTTTTGCAGATCGACTCAGGGAGGGAGGAAAGCCAAATCACTGAAAGTGGCGAGCTGCAGTAGAGGGAGGAGAAGGATGGTTGGTGATGAGGAGGATAACGACGAGTCCGCGGCCGTGTTGTGGGAGGAGGGTGGTGGCGAAGAAATTGCAGAGGAGGGAGACCAAGTTTTGCTCTGGTGGGGGGAGGGAAGAGAAGGGGACGGGGAAGGAGGGGAAAAATGGGTGGTAGGGGGGAAGAAGGGGTTTTGTTTGTTTTTTTTTTTTATATTGATGTCTTTTAAAAAAATTATAGTGTATGTATACTGTTTTACCCTTATAAAATTGTCATATCAGTAATTAATTATTCAAAATTTATGGTGAACTCTTTTAATTTAGGTGTAAGAATTAAATTGAGTTATAATTGATAGGTTATGTATTTGACCCACAATAATGATTGATTAGAAATTACTTATACAATTAATACTTAGTTCAGAAACTAGATTGAGTTTTTTGCCCAAAAAAATATTTAAAAAATGATGGAATCCACTAAAAATTAAAAATTAAATATTATATGACATCACAGTCCTCAAACTCAAGCCTAATGATTATCATTTCTATATCGGAGGGGGGGCCACAATGCTTCGAGACGCATTCCTGCAGTGTAAAAATATCTTTAGTGGACAGTTTGGCTAAAACATGGAGTTATTGAAAGTGTGCGAGTCAAGCTCGATCAATTTTTTATGTCCAAAGTAAAATTTTCTCTCTACATGCACTATACATATCACTTTCTAGTTTGTTTATCCTAATAATACTTACCTCCTCTCCACAATCGGGAAAAATGAAATCGAGATTTATGTCAAATATTGTGTCAATATCTGTAACATATATTTTAAGGATGA
The DNA here is from genome assembly GCA_028566635.1 of Lobelia cardinalis. Taxonomy (NCBI): domain Eukaryota; kingdom Viridiplantae; phylum Streptophyta; class Magnoliopsida; order Asterales; family Campanulaceae; genus Lobelia; species Lobelia cardinalis. Next base: position 3,028,426 of record JAOWAN010000051.1, on the reverse strand, counting down.
TACATATCCTAAAATTTAGAGTTTTAAATTTTAGAGTCATCTCGTAAACGGTTAAGATGAAATTTTAAAAACATATCACAGGAAGTGACATATCATTTGACACAGAAGATCTGAACTCGAAAAAATGTGTACACCTTCAAGAAAATCCTTTATTTTGCGAGAGTAATCCCTATTTTGCTTGAAATTCTCTGTTACTTCGCTTGAAATTATAGTTAATCGTGAGAGTGATCCGCATTTTATAGACGACATGTGAATTGTGGTCGGAGATTGTTAGAATGTGCAAGGACTATCATCAACAATAATATTTTTACCAAATTGATCAAGTTCTACTTATATTGATTTTAAATAATAATTATATGTAACAATCTACAACTATATATATTTGACCAATTACTAGTGATCCACGCATGTTACATCCATTGTTGAGGCGTTTTTCTTTGATCCAAAACTTGTTGGTGCCATCAATGTTCCTTCTAAATTGTGTTAGTCTTCATCACAGAGTCCCTTATCGCGATAAAATACATCATTATCAGATTTAAAATTTGTAGGAGCGAGACTTGAAATGAATCAAGCAATTTGAATGTTACAAGTGATGTATTTGGTTAGGAACAATTAAATTAAATGCCCCATTTATCCCGAATTAAACATTTTAATTTGTTTTGATACAGAGATTAGGAAATATTTTCTACTTTCAAAGTTATCTTATCACACTAATAATTAAAAATAAATAATCCCTACGTTCAGAAATAAGTATTTTATTTATTTATTTTGATCAATTAAGTAATCATTGATTAAATATTTATAAAAAATGTACATGCTGTCATGCATAAATAAAAAATGTTCTTGATAAACAACTTATAATGACTATAATTTTATTAATATAAAACATGATACATATTTTATAAAAAATAGTTATAAAATCTATGTTGATTTTTCTTTAAAGAAAAATAACACTTCTCTCCAATAATTACTTTATTGTCCGTTTTGATTTGAGGGGGTAGAAAATACAAGGGGTGAAAAATAGGAGTGTTTAACTTTCAATCTCCATAAAGTTCGATTATTATCGCTTTCAAATGACTTTTAATTTTTGATTTTTTATAGATCCCACAATTTTTTCTCTATCTCTTTCATATTTTTTTCACTTTAATCATTACAAAATAAAACTAAAAATCTTTACAAATCGAACTTCTGATCCATAAGTAATAATCTTTAATTCTTTTTTTTTCCCGACTTTTTTCTTCACTTTTCATCCCAATTTTGAGAGATAAATATTTAACAAATACAATTAAATGCACTCCTCATATTTTTCCTTTTCATTTTTCACCCCACCAAATACAAATATAACTCCTGATCTTGTAGAATTCCAATGGAGAATTTGAATTATAGATCACATATCTCAATTCCATTTCTTAAAGAAACTTTCCCAAAAAAATTATGAGCGTGTAATTGGAAAAAATGAATAAATTAACAGTAGTATTGTATTACAAATATATAACTTTTATTTTGAGACCTCCCAATCTTTTTGTAGGATATTTAAATAAGAACGAATAGAGTGATAATATAAAGTAAAAATAAACTATATAAGAGTCTTTGAATAAAATATTTATCAATCCGTATATTCTCCAATAAAATACTAATTCCTCCATAAAAATGCCTTATTTTAAAAATGTTTGATCTAAACGAGCGTTTACTTTATTTTAACCGAGGTATTAATTTAATTTAATGAATTCCCAATATTCCACGTTAACATATTTTCAATTATTTATCTGTCAATTTTCTTAAGATTCATAAAAAATAAAGGGTGTTGTCAGGGGCGGAACTAGGGCATTTTACTTGGGGGGCGATTACGGGGGTTCGGGGGCAGCGTCCCCGAAAAATTTTTTTTTTTTGGTACTAAATGGTACGAAACACACGAAAAATAAAAATATATAATATATAATATGTAGAAATGAAGAAGTTTAAATTTGTTGTACATAATTAAATGACAAAAGGTTATCATTATTTTAGTTTTGGG
>JAOWAN010000051.1:3012581-3026312 GCA_028566635.1 Lobelia cardinalis | reverse complement strand
AACAAAAGGAAGAAAATTGTGAATGTCCACTCATACATCAGGAGCAAGCCAGTCCATGGCTTCACTTGTCGAGGCACAACCGATAGAGAAAGTCCAAGGGACAGCAAAGCAGCCATAAAACAGATGAAGACAGAAATCCCACCCAGGTAAACAGGCACCTTCGAATGTTCACCATATGAGAACTGGTTATCATCCGACGGAAAGTTTTACTAAGATGAGACTACATTTACTCAAGTTCGATACAAACAGAAAGAAACAGTATTTTAACATCATGCATGGAGATTTAGGGCCAATTCCCAACGGCAGAAAGCAGGTTGGTACCCCTATGTTGCGATGTGTAAAGGTAACAATATTATATTACTACTCCCTCCCAAAATGAGTGTCAAATTTTGTCTCAAAATGAGTAGCAATTTTTGTGAAGTTAATAAGACACACCTTTGTCACTAGAAACATGGTTTCATTATCCACTTGCAATGCTATAGTTATACCACCAAGGGTCGTTATGTACATGTGCCACAAAGGGTTTGTTTGGATGAATGGTTTCTGAATTTTTTTTTTTTTTGTTTGTGTTTTATGTTTGTTTTGTGTGGTTTTTGGTTTTGTAAGAGTTTTACAATTTTACCCTTCAAAATTTTAAAAATTTTATGATAGTGATGGAAAGAGAAAGACAGTGAGTGGTAGATATGATTTGATGTGATGTTTGATAGGACATAAAGGTGGGTATAGGGGTTTATAAAAAGAGTAGGTGGAATAGAGAAAACTATGTTTTTGAAACTTGCCTAGTGAACAAATTTTTTGACTTTTTTTCAAACAAAGTGCCAAAAAGGCCACGGCCAAACACACCCTAGTTTGCTTATGTCCTACTTGCTTAATATGCAAACACTCAAAACCTGATATTCATTGAGAGAACCATTTTATAAACAAGGAAATGGAACTTTGGTGAACTTGCTCATAGAAATCACTAGAATAACATTCAACACTAACCTGTTGACTAGAATTAATCATTGTTGAAGAAACTGCAGCATACGTAAGTCCCCCTCCAGATTTGATTTTGTAGTAAAGTTGTCTGACATGATCGCACAAAGAACGCGTCTGAACCAAATATCCATATATAAGATTAAATAATAATTGCATTGATGATGGTTTTCAAGATTTGGATTATCTGAATCTGCTGACCTGAAGAAAAGATCGATAGTAACAAAAAACCAATGCGATCACTGGCAGCAGAAAGAGAAAACTGATCAAAAGATCATCATTGGGATTTTTGCCCCCAGCAGTTCCGGGAAGAGAATCCCCAAGTTGTTCCCTGATACTCTGAGGCATAATCCAAGCATAATATTATTACGTAGTTCAACAAATGGAATGAAAAGATGAGGAAAGTCAAGTAAATTGTATTTCCAATTATATTAGTTTCCTATTTCCTTTATTTTGTTTTACGACAAATTTCCAGTAAAATTATAAATTTAAAGAAAATACCTGCCATGCATCAACAGGTTTCACGAGCCATAACGTCCACCAATCCCATGGTTTTAGAGGGCCAAGTGTATAGTGAATAACACGGAGTTCTTTCTCATCTACCATCCACTGCATACATGTCACATAAAGAATGATCAGAAAAAAAATATATAGATATATATATATATATATAAGTGTATATATAGAGAGAGATATACAGGGAGTGGCTCAAATGAGAACCAAATAGAAAATAGAAACTAGTAACTTATCATAGCCATTGGATTAGATACTAGAGTGAAAATAATAGCCAAGATTAGATTTAGGAGTTAAAAAATGCAGTGGCAATTTTGTAAATAAGTTGAAATTCAAAATTGCAGTGGCATTTGTAATTAATGTGAAATCCTTGATGCGGAGGCAATTTTCGTAATTTATGCCAATTCCTGAGCATGTTGGCATTTTTCCGTCAATTTGTTGATGCACAATGCAAATTTGTTGAATCAGTTGAATCTCAGTGTTCTTTCATGTTCAAGTTGTTGAATCACAATGTATTTTTTGTTGAATCTGTTGAATTTCAAATGCATTTCTTAATTAATTTCAGTGTTTTTTTCTTTTGTAGAAACTGTTGAATCACTGTGCAAATTTTGTTGAATCTCAGTGTAATTTTTGTTGTATATCACAGTTGAATCACAGTGCAAAAATTGTTGATTCACATTGTATTATCCGAGCACAACCATAATGCAATTTTTGTTGAATCACAGTACATTTTTGTTGAATCATAGTGCATTTTTGTTGAATCGTAATGCAGACTATGCAGTGAATCTTAGTTGTTTAACTGTGCATTTTATCTTTTGAATCTCATAAACCAGAGAGAAAAGGCAAAGGGATAATAGAAGAAAAAATGGCCTCTAATCAAGAGACCATCATCAATACACTGATAAAATCATGGCTTTAACGTGCTTCCACAAAAAATTCAAATCGAACTTTGGAATGAAGCAGACTTGATTAACGGACAGAGAAGAGATGAAGTAGAACGAGATTAGATCGGAGCAAATCTGGAATGGACCAAAATAAAGCTGCTCTTAGGGCTTCGGTGTAATGGAGAAAATGGACTGAGGAAGGAGGAAGGAGGAAGGAGGAAGAAAGAAAGACGCAGGAAAGAAGAGAAAGAAGAAATAAGCGGTTTTTCAGATTTCAAATATATTACAAGAATGTCACCGCATTAGTTTCAAGGTTTTTGGTAGAAATCTAGGGAGGTGCTCAAGAGCCTTGCTGCTGAATCTAAGTTGTTTCTCAAGGTTGTTACAATATCTAGGTTCCTAGTCTAGTAAGATTGCACAGATATATATATATATATATATATATACACACATATAAATACATACATACAAATACACAAGCACGCACATATAGATGGACACAAAGAAAAAGTGGAAAAAGAATACCAAGAAACAGGAGATATTAAAGCACTCTAGTCTTGTTGCATTGCCAAAATGGAACTCCTCCAAAAGACCCCCTAGTTAGGGGTATAGGTGCCAGCTCGACTCGACTCAGCTCAATTCGAACGAGCCTGCTTCGATTCGACTCGACTCGGCAGCCATTAATGAACCGAGCCGAGTCCTCTTCTACAGCTCACCAGAATTATCGAGATGAGCTCAGGGCTGTTCGACGAGTCCAACTCGTGGCTATTCAACTCGAGCTCGACTCGCTTATTTCTTCTTTGCAATGTCCACAGAAAATAAGTTGAGAGAAAGGAGAAAGAAACGGCTTCCTGGGAGTGATTTGTGAGTGATACGACAAATTAAAGCAGCTCTCCTACCATCATCCTTCAATCAAAAATGGAAAGGCCTAAGATAAATTAGTTGCCATAAGGGATGCCCTTGAAAGAACTCAACAGGGAGCTGGTTGAAATATGTGCAGAAGAGAGAGAATGGGAGGAAGAGTGGGAGGAATAGTTTCAGTACATTAACCAAATTAAATTTATGGCTCACTTTGGAATTGGAAAAGTCAGCATAAGTTCAAAAAAGGCAACCACTACATAAGGCATTAGAATGGGTTCTGGGTAAGGCAAGTGCCTGCTCAATCAGTGCAGGAGCCTTCTTTAGAGCACTGTGCATTGAGCTCGTGCGCGGCCCGTGAGCAGCTCGGTTTAGTACATGAGCCGAGTATCTTTTGCCCATTCAGAAGCCCGGCCCAAGTAAGCTTGACTCGGGAATTTTTATGTGAAGCTCAGCTTGAGCTCGAGAAAACTCGACTCGACTTGGCTCACCTACACCCCTATCCCTAGCTGAGGAGGCCCATTGAGAAGCTAAAACTACAATTCTATCACAAACGAGAGGCATGAACCTCTAAATCCAAGAGTTGTGCCCCGCATAACAGCAAACTAGCATCCTTGTGCAGCCAAAATCTTTGATGCTCATCTGCAGGAAGGTATACTCCAAAGACATTGAGCATCATCACAATGTAGAAACAGATGGTCACACGATCCCCGAGGGCCAATTGGACATCACACATGAGTCAGTGGAAACCCAATTGTAATCGAGGAGCTTGTCGACATCATTACTGATGAGTTCCAGCAACCATACAGAATCCTCAACCTTAACAGGCACTCATGCTTTGCTTTCGAAATAAAGGAAGACAAGTGAAATGAAGGCCGGATTGGGAAAGGAAGCAGGTGAGAGAAACTAATGTCATGAACTGTGACCGAAATCCTCTAACAGGACCAGCACCCACGAGCTTGAATCAGGACAGTAAGGGAGCTGCACCAGAGAAAGAGATACAAGAAGGATCAAAGCCTCCTCTGCTTCCCATCATTTAAATTGCAATGAAAATAGAAACTCCAAGAGATGGACCCTTCCTTTCCATTCGAAGGCACAGATAGGGGCCGAATGAACTGAAGAAAGGCAGTAATCGAGGAAAAGACGTGCACGGGGCAACCCACCCACCAAAATATCCTCCCGTAACCAAATGAGAGTCCAATTCCCCAACCAAAAACAGGTCAACGGAAAATACAGACAATAGGAAAAAACGACTTAGGAACAGCAAAAAAGTTTTTAGTTGCTATGCAAAGGAAATGAAAACAGGTTTGTAGTATCATAAAGAGTGGCATTAGAAAATCTTAGAACAGACGAGAACATACATAAAACAGCCTATTTGAACCTGTAGAACCTTACCTTGTTAGCAAGCATGTAAAGTCCAACATCTGCATTGAAAAGAGTAGAAAGCCTCTCCATTTTTGGAACTGGTCTAGAGTTAAGAACTTCTGGAGATATGTTCGGGTTAAAAACAGGTGCACTTGCGAACCCAGTATAATATGAGTTAAGGAAGCCCTGATCACCTGTTAAAATAACAAGAGGGTATTACAAAAGGGGGAGGGGAGACTCGGCCAAATTAAGAACAAACACAGTAAATATTAAGCCTATGAAATCATGTAATCTGCAATGACAACAGTATAGGAAAATTCATTCATCTTTTGGACACTGACCATCAGAAATTCAACATTAAAAATAGTGCATCACAAATCCTGATGGCACCTGACAATTAGATCTTCTGAATTTTAATTAGTGGTAGTCAGAAAATTGATGGCTCTTAACCTGCAGATAACACCTAGCATCCGCTTTCACAAACGTCTTACTCCCTTCGTCCCTACTGACCCCCCATTTGTTAAGGATAAACATGGGTAAATGCTGAGGGTTATTTCAGAAAATTACCCGAAATGCGTGTGCCAGATTAATAAGCTAAAAACCCAGAATTTCATGCTGAAACTAAAACTAGAAAAGAGTTATATTGCTTGCCTATTCTTTAGATAGCGTAACTTGCTCACTTGTTTTTGCCCTTTCAAGTAAACTCTTAAAACGAAAAGAATGGAATAAAGTAAATATATACTTGACCTCTTGCTGATTGGTATTTCCTCTTTTTAAGCTGACAAAGAGATTATAGCTTAAATGTTGTGCCCAACTAGCAAGGAACAACTGCTTGCAAATCATTATAATCTCCGGGTTGTAAATGAAACTAATTACAGTGTCGCATTGGCCTCTGTGTGTGTGTGTGTGTGTGTGTGTGTGTGTTTGGCTATGTGGTTATTGAAGTAAAAAGTTAGAGAGAGAGGAAGATAAAATGTGGAACCAATGAATGAGAAAATTTTAAAAAAAAAACACGTGATTGAACTGGATTATCAAATTCCCCACAACACTGATCATTAAAAGTTAGAATATTGATCAAGTACTTCATGGAAGTTAAACATTGTGTGCTTTAGCAATAAAATTTGACGTGTTGGGCCCTAGAATGGGCACAAGCACATGAGTTCTAATTGCTGATCATCCACTTTTTTAATTATGACGAGCCTTGTTAAATTTCAGAAAGAAATGTAGAATTCAATCATATCTACAATGGCATATTGCAGTGAGTAATCACTTAGGAGAACTAATACAGTGGCGAAACAGTTCTCTTAGGCTCGGATCACCGAGTCGATATGAAGTGATATAGTGATACAATTGTATCATATTTCGTGATCACTTAATTGATTATTGATATATTATATATATCATTAATACGAAATATCACTTTCCATCTATATACCCCTATATCTATACACTCTCACAAATCAATTCAAACCTTTCACATCGTATTCTCTCTCCTCTCTCCTCACATTCAAACTTTTCACATCACATTCTCTCTCCTCTCTCCTTACATTCAAACCTTTCACATCACATTCTCTCTCCTCACATCACATTCAAATCTTTCACATCATGGGGGCAATTTAGTATTTTACTTCATAAACTCATATCACTCATACCATCTCATTCTCATATTCATATTGTGAACAATATTAGTCAATATTATCATATATCGACTCGGTGATCAGACCCTTAAGCATATTTCATAACACGCCCAATTTTGTGATATGGATTTTCACACAGACGATGAATAGTGGCCACATACACTTGGGGAACAGGGTTCAGACAACCCCAGTACTCCTATGCAAAAGCATCAGATAGTACGATAAATGAGTACTTTAAACAGAAGAATGGCAGATTTTTGTTTACAGTAATGTTGCCTGTAGCAGGGAACCATAGCCAAGTTAGTAGTATCCAAGGACTAGTATTCCTATTTGAGTATTTCGACTAATGTACTATGTACTAGTGTGGGAACTTTTGAGTTAATAAGTAGCCACCGCAACAACATAGGGAGAAACTTTTAATCAATAATGTCATGATTCTCTGGAGAAATTTTTAGGGTTTCTTTTTGTTAGCACCCTGCTTCATGTCTTCTTTATTTTACATCATCCTTCCATGCAACCGGTATCCTCACAGCCGCAACAAGAAGAACTGTGTTTAAGCTATAAGCTAAAAATCTGAGGTTTCAAAAGAAACCACAGGTTCAAATACCTAATCGTAACTGAAGATTGGTGTTGAATTGGGAACTTCTAAGTTAGTAGCAACTATTTATTCATTTCATACATCAACTAAACCAATTTAGTCAATAACCATTACACTCAAATCCACAAATCTGCATTTAATATAGAATGGAACTGATCAAGACTTAACAAGAAAATTGTCGGGAAAACATAAAATGCAGGAACGTGCAAGGAAAATGCTGTACCTCCGGTATAAGAATGCAAAGTCGTGACTTTGCTTATCATATCCTTGAAAAGTGATTCAGATGGTTCCACTACCATAACACCTGAATTAAGTCTTTCTGAATGCTTTAAATTAGCACAGAATTTCCCACATTTAAATAGATCTTCAACACTCTTAACTACTATCGTGTCAGCATCAAGATAAACCACTGCAGAAACAAGGAAGAAAAATCATCAGGCAACATATCACAAAAGTTACAACGATAAAAATATTAATAGTCTGAGAGGATATATCTAATAGAGACAGCTAGTACTACTTTCCACCTAAAGCTTAAATCCATATACTAATCTTACAGCGAGCAGAATGGTGATTGGTTTTCAGCAAGCAGACGGACAATATAATTTTGTGATAAAAGCTTTAGAGTAAGTTCACTACCTTTCTTGTAGTTCGTCATGTTAAATATCTTCAGCTTTGTGTAGACACCCCAAAATCTCGTTGGCCGCACTTTATTAGGGTTGGCCAATAGAGTGATTAACTCTACAATCCATCCATCAGCCTGAAAATATATTCACATAGCTTATAAAATATTAAAAACATTAAAATCATAAAGAGACAAATAAAAATATTTGTTGATACTACCTAGATTAAAAAAATTACTCTCCGAAAATCAGCAATAAGAAATGCATGTTCCTCCACTGATAATTGTATTCTGCATTCGTCGTAGACCTTTTGGGATTGTCTCTAAACCGATTAACATCATTACTGGCATACCTAGACTATTCCACCTCCAACACTAAACAATGTAATGATGTCTAACAGCTTCTAACCAATCAAAAGCCAACCTAATGCAATATCAAGGTTGGTTAAAGAGAGGGGGGTAGAATGTTAAAAAGATCCACTCCTGGTCCAGAATGAAGCGTCCCGATTGCTCAACCTTCGAAGAACACAAGGACATCCATGTAAATTCTAAATTTGTCAAAACATTACTACCATAAAATTTGTTGTCAAGAATTTACTCGCATGTAAAAAACAAAGTCAAACAAGTTTAAACTTCAGGAAAACATCCATAAGCCTCTTTCATTCTAGTTGGCCTCCCCATTGATTACTATGAAAATTAAAAATTCCAAAGACTTGAAACACCAAGTTTCCCCTGAGATATGAGGAGTCCCCACTGGCATAGCCACATGTTTAACCCTACTACAGAAATTCTAGGATACATGCATCCATGGTGAAAGGCAGTGTAATAGATCAAGTTGGGTTTGAATTGGTAATGGTATGATATTGACTTTACAAAAGAGATATGACCATTTTGGCAGTTCATGGTTTGAGGGTTGATGATAAAAAAAACATGTTTCCATAAGGGAGATTTTGTCAACTGGGACTGAGTGTACATAGCTATTGGCTTAGCCCATACTTCCATATGTTTAAGTGGAATATTCTTGAGGGACCCCTTAATGAGTTGTTTCTTTGATCTTCCTTTTCCATGTAAGATCAACAAACTAGGACTCCTACTTTTCCTCCGTATCCTCATCCCCCCACCCAACATAGCATTGGTGACTCCAAGGAGAACATCAACGAAGCATAACTAACATATGGGAAATCCGGGACAGAACACAATTCAAGAGGTAGCAATAGCATATAATAAGCATTTAAAATCCCCAAGGTGGATGTATAGCTAATTTGCATATCTCCAACGGGCAACATCACATCTTCAATAAACAGCAAGAGTTACATAACTGGATTCTTTTCAATTAAAATATAAGTGCCTGAAAGCAAGAAACTGGCACTAACACAATACGCACTTCCCCATACACACATGCACAAATGCCAGTGTGAGGTGTTACAAAACAAAAAACAAAGACGCTAGGAGGAGATGCTGGGACTTGCCCTGATTTCTTAGGTGATTATGCATTTTCTTTTTTTTTACAGGAAAAGTATTTCAGCTTGAAGTTCCAAAGATACCTAATGTACTGCGATTGGAGTTGGATTTGTCCACACCAGGTTCCAGAAAATTTCTGGGTTTACAAGTTTCCAGAAGTAGGCATCTCTCGTATTTCTGCCCCTCGCAAGAGGAGACGGTACGGTATCAAGCTCTTCTATCCATTTTCTTGTTTGGATTCTATATGCCTATATAGAAATGAAAATATGGTGTCAGGATTAAGCATTTAGGGTGGTTACATATTGGAGTAACAAGACTTCCTATCTCGGATGAATTTTGATAACTATGGTTGTAGCTATAATGTTAATTCATGATTACTCCAGGTGTTTAAAATATGGATGCAACTGTTGGTCAGTGTGGTAAACCAAGGTGAATATTGCATTCACTATTTCCATCATCTTAAAGTTTCTACAAGTTCGTAAATGTTTCATCAATTTTGACGTTAAGAGTGTTGGTGCTCCAGAAACAAGTGATATAAGAGCCCTAGTTTATAATCTTTATGGCAAAGATTCATGGCTAGATACCTTGGCTTGCAGTGTCTTTATTTTTATTTTATTTGATAAAAGAATTTTTTTTTTATAAATAAAGAGGAAGAATGAACACAGATGGCAAATCGGGAATCTGCCTTAAAGAAAAAGGAACAAAAGGAAAACAAGAAAAAACCAAAAATAAACTCCAAACAAAATGCAGCTAGTACAACGCTGCACTGCAGTCCCTAACTAAGACAGCTAGAGACAATTCTCGGAAGGCCCCCAAGCTCCGGGCCCAAAAGGAAGCCTGGAAATAATCCTCTCCCACAGAAAAGAAACTGGAAGCCCATGATCCCTGGAAATTGGAGCATTACGCTCGATTCATATGCTCCAAAGTGAACCTAACATGGCACATTCCCACAAGATTGAAGCATCCATTGCCCGGCCAAAGCCCAAATGCATGATCAAGCACAACTCCAAACTGGTTTACAATGTTCATGATTGGTTCAGGCAATTTTCTAGAAGCTGGGAAAAATATGCAACCTGATCGAGATATTTTTGAAGGCAACCAACTAGATGAAGTTCATGGCAGTTTGAGATTCAAAGACAAGTTGGCTAAACTCCTTAACATTATGATCCACGAACAAGATTTGGCATGGTTGCGTCCCAAATGCCTCCAATCACAGGTCCAGGAAGAACCCCTTTGTAGTTTGGAATAGCAAGCCAATCGTAGATGTATTGAGATTGGACACAATTTTGATCCTTGTCAAAATCTGAGTTTCCGAGCACCTAAACATATTTGACGGAGCTATGAAGGAGTCCTTGACTGATACAGAGACCCAACTAACAGGACAATTCTCTCATTGTATTTTGGGTGAGCAGCCTCTGTTTATAGTGATAAATGAGAAACTGGTTAGGGATAAGCATGTGTCTCCCTAGAAAGTGTTAAGGTCTTCATGGACTTCTCAATCGAAAGTCATGTACTTTAAAATCCATGATTACTCCGGTGAGACAGGTGATTTAATAGAGCAACCCATAATTAGTGGAACGAACATGAAGCACAAACTCTTACTCCCTCCTTTCCATGCAAAAGCCATTTGCTCACTCTCATTGCACTTAGGACTAGAGATAAATGAACTAATCCTTTTTAAAAAAAAAACACAAGATTGCAAAATCACAATTTTATAATCTACTTTTTGATGATTAATATAATACCACCTACAATGTACAAAATAGTATGTTAGTTTTTCATTTGATTTAGTAGACTTTTTAAAAATAAAAGTGGACTCTTTAGTTGGAAATAGAGGTAGTGATGTGTATCCAGGCGTTAGTCCAGGATAACATGCGATCCCACAAAAAATGGTATAAGAAAGAGTAGAAGCTATTGCACCTACGGAAATCTACTCAGAGTAATAATTTCTTCGACCCAACGAAAACTTGCTATTTCCATTTTTAAAAGTCAAACCTAAGACAGTATCAAACTACTCCGAACTGTTTTAACATATAGAAGTATGTTTTAGATTCTAAAATTTCAATGGTTGAAACAATATTAGGCAAACAATCAATATAATTGTTCTTATAAATTTGGAATAGCAAGAAGAATTTGAAAATATTTGGTCAAATCAAGTTGACCAAAAAACAGTTCATAGGAAAATTTTTGTTGGGAGGGACCACGGACGGAGTATGTAAGTTACTTTTAAAACCATAAACAGTTCAAATAAGTCTAGTTAACAGTAAATAAACTAGCAAAAGAACATACCTTGAGGAGTTTCTTGGCGTAATCGGAAACTCCGTCGGAGACCAAAGCGACCATGTCTTTGGTGGATCCAGTATCCCGAATCGACTTGCCGAGAACTCGAACGCCGAGCAGGAATTCATCGCCGTACAGAAGTGTCACGTAAGCTTCCTCGGATTTCTGAGATCCCAAACCTTGAATTGTCGTCGTGCTTAAAAAACACACAGCAGCTAACACAATCAACACCACAAACCCTAACCTCATCGCAGCTCTAGTTAGTTAGATCCAATCGGATGGGCAAATTCTTTTTTTTTTTTTTTTGAGGGAATTTTCCTCAAAATTGGATTTGAATCTGTTTGTTTGTGTGTTTACAACGAAGAAGTATCAAAAATGGCGACTGGGGAGTTTCATCTCTATTTGAAAGCTGCGGCATATTTTCCCCAACGTAATAATTCCAGCAACTCTTTCTAGATACGTAACGGTAAAAATGTTAAAAACTACATTTTAAATTAACTGATTAGATGCTAACAAATAAGATCCACAAGATACGTCTACTCACTAAAAGGGAAATTTGGATTTTTTTTTATCTCTTCTATCACATAATTTTTAAAAATAATTTACATTTTAAAGTAATTCAAATTTTAAATTTTAAATTTTAAATTTTAAATTATTTTTTAAATCATTAAGATAAATTTTAAAAAAATATATAACAGAATATAGAACATCATTTGAGATAAAAAATTTGAACTTGAAAAATATTGAGAGTTACAGTTTTTTTAAAGATAGTAGGAATGGTTTAATAGAGCGGCGGAGGGGATGGGATTAAGGGTTATAAACAATTAAGGGTAATTCCTTTTGTCCCTGATAAAAGTGTTTATATTTGTAAATTATATTTGAAATAAGCATTCTTAAAAGTTAATTTTTGTTAATTTAATGATTTTATCACCTTATATCTTTTCTAAATTATAGTAATAAGACTATTTCTTTTCTACAATATGTCGCACGATAATTATATTTTTATTATGTAAGAAAAGATATTGAGAAAAATAAATATTTATAACTTTATATTTAAGGACTATTTATTGAAAAATCGAGGATTATTAGGCTCATATCAGAAATGCAATTTTATCTAATTTCGTGTGATTTTGTGTTCACGATATGGTGATAGGATGATACGAGTAATATGAAAGATATTTAAAATGACCAAAATACGGATAATTCTGCCAATTACGATGAAGAGAACCTGATTTTGATGGAGCTGAGTAATGGGTGTTCGGTGGGGTGAGGCACCGGTTCTGCCGTTCCTTACGGCCAAGGATCAGGGCACGATTATGTTGAAGGTGGCGGAGGCACGTGAGTTCTTAAAGGGGAGTCCGACTATGAGTTTAGGTGGGGTTTTGAGGGGGAGATTGTTCGGATTTTTTCTGGGCATGATTTTGAATGGTTTTTTTTGTGGTGGCAAAGGTTTGAGGAGAGTGAAGGATGAGAGAGGATATAGAAAATAGAAGAGAGGAGCGAGAAATTAATTTAAAATGTAATGTGATATATTTGAATTGATTTGTAAGATTGCATATACATGGGGGTAAAGATGAAAAGTGTAAGATGATATAGAATGATATTAATTTGTGATATCAAAATCGTGATATCGCGAAAATCGAATGAAATCAAATTTGTGATTGAAGTCTTAGTACGACCACTATTAGTAGGGCACTAATAATAAATGACACTAATTAATAATAATAAAATGTATGATAGCACAATCATTAATAATGTGATATATGAGAAAATAATAGTAGTAATAATAATAATAATAATTAATATTGAAATCCAAAGATAAATAAATAAAAATATAAGGTGGATAAAAGCAACAATTTTAATAAAATTACTTTTTCACTGGATAACCTGATAAGTTGTTACAATGGGGTAAGTTTAAAAAGGTTTTGTTTCCATTATATACTCCAAAAGTGTTTATAATGTATGGAGTCTTTTGGTAGAGGTCATTAACATTTGATAGTACTATTAGTAATTTTGAAGAGATGTTTTATAGTCATTTGTGACAATTATTAATTAATAAGGATAAATTTGGATTAGACTCTAATATCCCTATTTACCCTTATTGTTAATACCTGAATAGAAGGTTGTATTATTAGTGGCATCACTAATAGTGACTCCATTAATTATACTACTTATACCCCTTAATCTCATACCCCCTACCAAATGACTCCTGCGAATTTTAGGTTATTTTTTTATTAGCCAAATTCCAAAGAGAAATAGAGAGTAACCTAACAAAATTTTGATGGATTGCAGAGAGAAAAAGGGAAATGTGACGAACACAACTAGAAAACAGTCATTTAGTGATAGACTATATAGCAACTATGAAGGTACCAAAAAGTATTGGCGACCTAGCGAGCTCTAAGAGACCTCTCGCGAGCAAGGTCACCACCAACAGATGGAAGACTTAGCCAAATATGGAGGGATGTCTCCTTGGCATAGGCGACCTCTCTTGAGATGTCGCAGAGAGGTCGACCTCCATTATTGTACTAGGCGACCAGAAGT
>JAOWAN010000051.1:2994624-3012481 GCA_028566635.1 Lobelia cardinalis | reverse complement strand
TTGGGCCCCCAAGTTTCGTCATTTTTGGACGTTTTCCGTACAAAAAGGCCTGGTTTGCTGCAATTTTGCAACATCAGAGCCCAAATCACCAACTTTGAAACTTGGGGGCCCAAAATGCCAAAGGGGTCAAACATTGGGACCTAAAATGCCGTTAACCCTTAAACCGAAGTTAAAATTTATGACCGATTGCACTTGATTTTTTGTGTACATTAAATAATTTTGAGTTCAAGAACTTTTTTTCAAATATTTTTTTAATACAGAGATCATTTTTATAATTAGTCCTAATAATAACAATATGATCTTTTTTAACATGCCATATCAATAAATTGTCCCAAAGACCGAACATGATGTCAACAAACTTAATACTAGCTCCATTCAAGTCCGAACCAACCAAGCACATGCTTGTCCACAATCTGTTGCATTCTAATTGTCTTTACATTGTCCTATACCTTCCAAAATATTTTCAAAGAACCAAAATCGATCCTTAGTTCTGGATTGAGAACCAACAGGAGAACATGTCGGAGCATTTAAGAAATAAAGAAAAGGAGCTCACATCCACCATGCTATTTACAAGAAATCGAAAGAAAAGATGATAACCTACTATAAAGTTACACCCAACCATACTATTCAGAAGTTTAGTTAAAAGACAATAAGCTGGTAGAAAGCAATCCGTCACGGTCCATTTAATTGCGCTAAATACTATGGAGTCAGACGGAATCTAACAATAGGGGCATGGTCCTGAGCAGCCAAGTCCACTACAAAATTCGATGGCAATGTAAAATTGATGATTTCCACACCATAAATTGCCATTGCATGGGCATATAATGTTCATCTGTAATCTGATGCCAATAAGCAAAGAAAGTATGCAGCTTGAATAGTAATAATCAGTTCCTGCACATGCACAGACTTGTCATTGTCATGTCTATTTGGTTAATTATGTATTTATTTATCGATAGAAAGAGGAGACATCACTAATAGGACGAAGATACAAATCGAAAGACGAAACTAAAAACTCACTCGCTGATTGTTTCGAGCAGAAAAATTAAGACCCAAAACAAAAGACTTGATGGCTGATTGCCAATCTCAATCTCAAACTAGGTAATCAAAGGTGCCCATCTCAAGATAGAACATCAACAGATTCCATCACTGCTTCTTCCTTTTTACGTTTTTCTTTTTATTTTCTCCTGAAACTTCACTTTGTGCAGCCCAAATTCTACTAATTGGCCAGGGAAAGGTGGAAGAAAACACATTCCTAAAGCAAACTAAATTGTAAACACTTGCTTCTAAAATCTAAGACAGGAGAGTGTTGAATTTAGCATCTATAAACAGTTTTGCCTCCTTTCCCGTTTCCCCAAACCTTCCAGCTTGGAACTAGCAAGAGCTACGTCACGAGAAGGCTGGTCAAGACACATCGTCAAGGCTGTGATACAAGTCGGGTCTGTTTGCATTACAGAAGGTTATCATACACTGCTAATAATATTATTTCTAATATTTAGCAAATATTTAAAAGAATAGTTTTGTTATTGCGAAGGAGATTTCTAGCTTTTATAAGAACGTATATTCGGAGAATAATGCTAACGGCCAATGAATGAGGGGCTGGACTGGAGTCCCATTTCGCGGGAGAAGGCAGAGGAGTTAGAGAGATTGTTTGAGGAGGTTGAGATTAGCCAAGCCATTTCGGAGTTAGCTGAAGATAGGGCGCCCAATCTAGATGGTTTCCCGTAGCCTTCTTCATTCTAGTTGGAACATCGTGAAGAGTGATATTCCCGAGAGTGATGTCTAAGTACTATGCTAACGAGGTTATGTTCTAGAGTATCAATTTCACGTTCATAGCCGTTACACCTAAAAATGAGAGGTCTTTGAAGATTAATTATTTCCGACATATTAGCCTTATTACTAGCTTTACAAGATTATAAGTAAGGTGCTCTCTCGCAAACTTGGAGAGGAATTGGATGATACCATCTCTGAAGCTCAATGTGCTTTAGTTAAGGGTCACTAATTGATTGATGCGTCATTGATGGCTAATGAGGTTGTAGATGAGGTAGGAAAGGGTTAATCTTTCTGCTGGATTTTGAGAAGGCATGCGCTAAGGGTAAATTGGCATTTCCTTGATCTAGTTATGGCAGGAAAGGTTTTGATTTTAGATGGCGTAAACAGATCAGATGGTGTCTTTCATCTTCCACGTGATTAATGGGGAGCCTAAGGAGTGGTTTCGTGTCACGAGAGGACTTCGCCAAGGAGATCCGATGTCTTCTTTTCTTTTTACGTTAGTGGATGTTTTCAGTGAGCAGTGTTGTAGAGGGTTGTTAGATAGGAAATGACGACATAAATGTCTCTCATCTTCAATATACCGATGAGGGTTGTTAGATAGGAAATGACGACATAAATGTCTCTCATCTTCAATATACCGATGATTCTATGTCATTTTCGTCCGAGGGTCATGGTAGATTTGCAAATATCCTTGGTGTTCTTCAAATCTTTGATATCACATCGGCCTTAAGATCAATTTAACTAGGTGTGAATTAGCAGGCATTAATGTTGAATCTCCATCTTTGAATTTATATCCTAATCTTTTGGGATGTTCTGTTTTCAATTGTCCTTTTTAGAAGATGGTGATGGTATTTCAGAAGGAAGACAGGTGTGGGAAGATGCGGATTCAAATGATAATTCGTTTTGGGAGAGCGAGTTGGGATCTGACGGGGAACTCTTGATGGATCAGCTACGAGCACATGAAGATGTAGTTTCTCCACATTTGCATATGGTTGAGGCTGATTTTGATCAAGGAGATGGGGTTTGTAGAAACACACAAAATGGAGGTAATGATATTGACGGCTCGCTGATGCTCGCCTCTCATGGTTTTCAACAATGAGTAGTGACCAAGTTTCAGGCCATAAGCATGCCGGTACCTTATCTTCCTCTCACCCTCCTTCTTCCACTTCTTTTCCAGGTTTGAGTTCTAGGAGTCCTTCCTTGAGTATTTTCATAATGATACTTCACGGCCTAATACCGATAGTGAGAATTTGGCTAGGGGTCTCTTACCAACTCCGGTGAGCACTGAGCAAGGGCCGAAAAACTGTATTCCGTTAAAAGATGGGCCAGTGGGGGAAGTTATAGGCATAAAATCACTCAGAAATGATTCTAATGATCCGGATCCAAAAAGTGTTGAAAGCATTGGGGTTCGACTCGGGACCCACGAGGGAGAGGGGTAAGAGTAGTAGTAAGTCAAATAAAGGTATGCGGGAATTGTTGAGTCTTAGATCGACAATTAACTACAGGGGAAAAGGGGAAAGGGTGTCGGAGCAGGAGTAAAGAGGTGGGGGGACGACATCTTTAACTTCAATTCGTGATGAAAGTGCTTAGTTTTAATGTTAGGGTACTTAGGGATCGCGTAAAGCTTAG
Organism: Lobelia cardinalis; assembly: GCA_028566635.1. Lineage (NCBI taxonomy): Eukaryota > Viridiplantae > Streptophyta > Magnoliopsida > Asterales > Campanulaceae > Lobelia > Lobelia cardinalis. The sequence goes on along the minus strand of JAOWAN010000051.1, from coordinate 3,009,082 downwards.
AAAGGTTCGAGAGACTTTTATTAACGCTAACCCCGATATAGTGATGCTTCAAGAGACTAAGAGGGAAGAGGTGTGTAGTATGCTAATTAAGAGTATTTGGTGTACTAGCTTTATGTAGTGGGAGTTCTTACCGTCGGTAGGGGCGTCGAGAGGGATTCTTGTTATATGGGATTCTCACCTAATATCTAGGTTAGTGGTTGTCCGCGAGAGGTTTACTTTGTTGATAAGGGTTAATGTTAGGGGTTTTGGGGAGTGGTGGATAAGCGCGGTTTATGGTCCTTATGGGACACGCGGACGTGGGTTTTTTTGGAACGAGCTTCATGGGTTGGCGGGTTTATGTGGGTCTCGGTGGTGTATTTGGGGCAATTTTAATGTATTTCGCCGATCCAGTGAAAAGATAGGGGAGGGGGGGTCTAAAATTACCACGAGTATGAGATGCTTTGATGAACTCATCGAAGAACATAGTTTACACGATTTACCTCCATCTAATGCCATATTTACCAGGTCCGTGTCCGGAGAGAGGAATTGTGCTACTAGGATTGATAGATTTCTCGACAGTAAGTCATGGGAGAGACGTTCCCCGACTTGATCCGGTCAGTTTTTTCTAGAATTGTCTCGAATCCATTAATTATTTATCCTTGTTTAAGTTACCCACGGGAGTGGCAGAGCACTTAGAAGGGTGAATGCGTCAATTTTTGTGGTGTGTGACAGGAGAGGAGAGTAAGTCTCATTTGGTGGCTTAAAAGAAGGTGAGTCAATCCAAGGAAAAGGGGGGATTCTTTGATTGGTAAGCGGTTATGGCGTTTTTCTTGAGAGCATGATTCTTTATGGCATAGAATTATTCAGAGTAAAATCGGTGTTAATCATAATGGGTGGGATGCAACTGCAAGTCTTTCCACAACATATATCTTTCCACCACGAATGTCAGTCCCTGCAAGTCTTTCCACCACTAATGTCAATCCCTGCAAGTCTTTCCACCGTTGTTTTCACCTTTTTTACCCTCATGTCCGTTATGAGGTTGGGATTGAAAATCGAGTCCAATTTTGGAAGGATCACTGGATAGGGAATTTTCCTCTTAAGGTATATTTTTCTCGTTTGTTTCGACTTTCCAATCCATAACGCCTATTGCTACTTTTCTTGTTAGGGAGGAGGGTCTGATTACCTGAAATTTTCATTTCGTGGGGAATCTCAATGATAGAGAGTGCATGTCGATTGCAAATTCATTGTTGCAACTGTCCTCTGTTCGTCCTTCGTATCTTCAATCCGACCGGCAAATCGAGGTTCCTGATCAGACCGGATCTTTTTCTTTTTTTGTGAATCCTTCACCAAAATTCTTTGTCCACATTTACGGATTGACTTTCCTCTTTACCATTTCATTCGAAAGTGCAAGGTCCCATTTAAATCCAAGGTCTTTGTTTGGTCATTGGTCCTTGGCCGTTTGAACACTAATGATTGGCTGCAAAGGAGACAACCGAAAATGTATCTCTCCGGATGTCTGTGTCATGTGAATGAGAGCTAGTGAGTCTCACGAGCATCTCTTTATTCATTGCTCGATGGCTCAGTCTTTGGTGCAAGTTGTTTGGGTTACGGGGTGAGACATTCGTTATGCCTCGCACTGTGGAAGAGTTCATTATAGTTAGTCATGTGGGCTTTAGTAGATCAAGGGATGCTTCTTTGCCGTGAAATTGTGTCGTATTAAGTTTATTTTGAAATATCTTGATTGAGAGAAACTCTCGGATCTTCAAAAATCGTGAGTTATCGCTTTCATTGTTGTGAAAAAAGATTAGTGTGCAATCTTCTCTATGGATTAGGAGTTTTGGCGCTTTTTCGGGTTTGTCTTTAGCTAGAGATTGAAAAGCTGCTATAGAGTAATTTCATGTTTATCCGCTGTTTTTGGATGTTTTATGTGGATTTCTTGTCCACCTTTCTTTGTACATTCTTACCCTATCAATAATATTCTTCTTTTATTCACAAACAAATTGTCCTTTTCTGTCTTGGACTTCTTTTGGGATCTAGTTATTAATATTGACAAGGCGTCAAAAATGCTAGCCGGGAGGAAGGGTGCTTATTTTTCTTTAAAGGGAAGAGTTACTCCTGTTGACTCATGTTTGTCTAGTTATCTATTAATTATCTGCCTCTATTAATTTACCCAACGGTGGTAGTTGAGCGATTAGAGGGGATAATGCGCTGATTTATATGGTGAGTTTAGGGAGGAGAGAAAGACTCATTTGATGGCTTAGAAGAAGATTAGTAGTAGGGGTGTCAATTTTTGACGCGATTAAACTCGTGGGTTTATAAAATTTATAAAATAAACCTATTTAAGCGAGTTATAATCAATAAATTTAAACATATTTGACATTAACTTACTAAATATATTTAAATTTATTGATTATCACTCACTTAAATAGATTAATTTTGCAAATTTTATAGACTCACGAGTTTAATCCGGTCATAAATTGCAACCCCTAATTAGTAGGCCTAAGGAAGGGGGGTTTAGGGCTTGGAAACTTGTTTAGTAAAAACTTTGCTATTATTCGTAAGTGGTTATGGCGTTTCTCGGTAGAGCGGGATTCATTATGGTATAGAGTTACTCGGAGCAAGTTTGGTGGGAATCATAATAGGTAGGATGCATCTGCGAGTCTTTCCACCATGTATGCCGGTCCTGGAAGTTTATTTCTAGTTATTTTCACCTTTTTTATCCTCATGTTCGATACGAGGTCAGGATTGGGAATCGAATCCGATTTTGGGAGGACCAATGACAGGGATCTTGCCTCTTAAGATCTCTTTTCCTTGCTTGTTCCAACTTTCCAGATTTCATAACACGTCTATTGTTGTTTTTCTTCTTCAGGAGGGGGTTACGTGGCTTGAGATTTTTATTTTGAAGGTATCTTAATAATAGAGTCAATGTTGGTTGCAAATTTACTGCTAAAATTGTCTTCATTTCGTCAGTCGAATCTTCGATCCGATCGTGGAATTTGGGTTCCTGGACATCGGTTGTTCACGGTCTTTTTTTTCAAGTCTTTCCCTAAAGTTCTTCGTCTACATATACAATTTGAGTTTGCACTTTACCATTTCATTTGGAAGTCCAAAGTTCCGTTCAAATACAAAGTCTTCGCTTGATCAGTGGTCCTTGATCGTTTAAATACTAATGACGGGCAGCAGAGGAGACATCCGAAGATGTATCTCTCTCCATACGTGTGTTATGTATATAGAGGCTAGCGAGTCTCACAAGCATTTGTTCATGCATTGCTCAATAGCTCGGGGTCTATGGAGCATAATGTTTGATATACATGATGAGCTCTAGATTATGCCTCGTGGTGTGGAGGAGTTTTGCACGATTAAACATTTGGATTTTAGTCGATCGCGGGATACTTTTTTGTAGGGCTTCGCTGTGTTTAGTCTGCCGTGGAACATTTGAATTGAGAGAAACTCAAATTTTCAAAAATCAAGACTTATCGCTTTCGTTGTTGTGGGAGAAAGATTTGGTGCTTCCCAAGGCTTGACGACTTTGGATAATTAAGCTAGAGCCTGGAAAGTTGCTATAGTGTAATTCATGTGTATTTGTTGTCTTCATTTTTGAACGATTTCTTGTCCGCATGTTTTTTATCTTCTTCTCTTATCAATTACATTTCTTCTTTTATCAAAATATATATATTTAGCAAAGCTTTGAGAAAATGATCACGTATTTGCTCACCCCAATGATGAATAAAGTAGTGCTAGCCTGCTGGTAAAACAAGAAGTATAAAAAGTCGGTGATAAATTTCCCATGAATTAATTTTTTTGACGATAGCAGGTATATGTCTGGTATGGAAACTCGTCCATACTCCAACCATATGGGCATCTGTTGCTTAAGTGATCATTTATTGACTTACCCATCAAGAGGCATTCAGCCTGAACCAGACTCAATCCAGATCCCTAACAATAAAGGCTGAAACTGAAGTTCAAGCGCTTACTGTATCAGATCTTTCAGCCATTCAAAGCCCATTTGAACAAGGCACATCCAATGAGACATCAACCTAACCCTAGAATCATGTTTGAACTCCCACGAGCCTCTCAGGGAGAAAAATATAATCAGGGTGCCAATGGTACTTGACTACTTGTTAATTTATCCAACTTCTCTCACTAATAGGTCTAATAAACATACATAAGGAAGAAACCGCAAGCAGCAATAATATGATATCATGTGTAAGCGTCTTCAGTAGAAAATGTACACTTGAAGCATGATCTTTAATTTTTATCAAAAAGCAAAGCAATGTTAAGTATTTGAAAAAAGTAAACGACCATCGCATAGACTACATCACATTGTGACTCTTTAAAGTAGTTAAAGTGAGGCGATAAATGAGAACCACATGCATCATAAATTATAATCTAAACCATAATGATTTTCCCATGCACAAAACACACACACACACACACACACACACTATATATATATATATATATATATATAGAGAGAGAGAGAGAGAGAGAGAGAAAAGAGAGAGGTACCTGGTTGAGTAAGAATGCAGGTACGCTTTTGAAAACAAATTCAACGATGTCTAACATGCCAGAATAGCTCTACAGTAAAACAATGAATGAATGTAACTAGGAAACAAAGAAGAAAGCAAGGAGATGAGACTAGTCTAGGAAAGCTCAGTTTGGGAATGAAACAATTGCCATTGAAGACGAATAATTTAGCTCTAGAACAACTAGGAGATCTATCACATAATTCAGACTTATTAACAAACAACTCTTCTTGTACTTTCTAAATAGAGAAAATAACATGCAAGTAGGAGGAATGGGCTCAAGCATTAGCACAGTGAAAAGGGGGCCTTCTGTTTTTGTAACTGAAAAAATTCGATTAACAAATCTGATCATAGGAAACTCATAATGCATGATCCGTGCAAACTGTCATTGTTATGTTCCCCTGTTTGGCAACCCTGAAGATAATCTTTCATTTGAAAAGAGAAACTAGCCGACGCCCAAGTGATTGGGACAAAGGCTGAGTTGAGTTGAGTTGAGTTGTAGATGAAAATAGATACTAGGGAGGAAAGGGAAAGAGGATAAACAGACACTAGGACAGTTAAAGTCTAGAATTCCATCTCAAAACCAAGTGGCAATGAGAGGAGCAGCCGAGGATCTTATTTAATTGCTTGCAAGACTTGTCCATACCCAATGTGGGTTTAATGCTTCAACAAGACAAAAAGTATCAACAAAGAACCGTGCACCAATCTCTACATAAACCTGAGAGAGAATATCATTAGCGTGATAGAGTCTACTGTCTCAATGCTACTAAAGGACTTCATGTTCAAGATATATAGTTGGGTCGTGAAAGTCAAGTTGAATTGCTTACCACTGCCACAAAAAATAGACAACCAAAAACAAGTACAAGGGAACGGAATAAGCGTTTTCCCATCCTAAACATTCGCCCTTCGTCCTCGCCTTCTTCCTGCAGAAGATAAGCCAAAATCATAAAGTGAAATACAAGACTGCAGATAAAAGCTTCCCAGAACAGGACTTCAATAGACTGTAAACACATTCAAAAATATCTGCATGACTTACAGTAAACGTGGAAGATGCAGAAGGTTCAGATGTTTTCAACTTCTCAAAAATTCTATACACAAAGGCTATTGTCAAGCACTGCACAGGCAGCCAATCAGCAGTCTGCTTTATAATAATCCAAGCCATCTGCAAAAATACGAGATTAAGATCTGCAATCAGAAAACTAGGAAAAACAAATTACTATTCATAGGTCAGATTAGCAACTGCTATGTAATAATTATTATAGATGAGCCAAACCAACACGAAAACTATAGGTCATAGAAATATAGTCGCTTAAGGATCTGAAAATAGACAAAGCTATAATGAATATACACAACAATTTTTACCTGCCTGATCCAACTTCCCCGGCAGCAGAATGGGGCTCTCTAACCCAAAACAAATGTTCCTTAGAAAGGATTTAGTTTTGCAGATAACAAGGTGCACTTAAATTATTTTTTCGATAAATGACGATGTGCAAAAAAATTGAACAGGAACAGCTTGCGTTTGCGAGGTACTGCACATCCATTTTCTAATTGAGTGACAGTGATCCTTCAAAGACTACGAGTGAAGGGGCGATTCAGCTAAAATCCAGGCAGAGCAGTGTAAAGAATCACCAAGATTCGATGTACTTACAGCAATAGCTGATATTGCCATGTTGATCTTCAAATCTTTAGCATCAGATTTACTGTACCTGAGAATATGAAGATTCACCAGCTCAGAAAAGTAAAACATCAAAGTGATCAATAGACATTTCATGTTTTCTGATAGAAAATTAAAGTCTAGTTCTAAGGCCCCTAATAACAAAAAGAACCCACAATATGGAGGTGTGACAAGAAAAAACAATGAATAATCAAAGGAAGAAAAGGCAGCCTTCTTTACTAATGGTGCATGCACGGTATATAAGGAGTTGTTCTTCTAGAACACCTCACTCTGCTACTAAATATAGCAGGCATCCATCTTCCTAGTATTTCCTAAGTTTGCTAACAATGATCACCACCAAAATAAAGTGGCCACAAAATGTAGAATACACAAGGAAAATGGGACCATAAAATGAATAAATTATATTTTCATTGTCAGCATGTCGAAAGATTCCTACAAATGATTTATCCTCAGTAAAGCCTCCAATCAGTCCCTGCATTCTTTTATGATGAGAGTGCTTAGCTTCAATGTTACGTGTCTCGGGGAGCGCAGTAAGCGTAGGAAGGTTTCAAGAGCAAACCCAGATAATGTGTTGTTCCAAAAGACAAAGAGGGAGTAGGTGTGTGGTAGGCTCGTCAAGAGTGTTTGGGGTACCCATTTTCGTGAATGAGATTTTTTACCTTCGATTGGGGCTTCAAGGGGCTTTTTATCATTTGGGACACACGCTTAGTATCCACGATTGAGGTCATCCATGGGAGGTTTACTCTGTCGGTTAGAGTGAATGTTAGGGATTTTGCGAGTGGTGGGTTAGTGCGGTTTACGGACCTCGTGGGTGGGTGTGGGCGTGATTCCATCCGGGAGGAGTTTCATGGTTTAGCAGGTTTATGTGGGTCTCGATGGTGTATTGGGGTAGATTTCAATGTGATTCGCCGATCGTGTGAGAAATTGGGGGCGTCGTAGAATTGCCACAAGTATGAGATGGACGAATTTATTCGTGAGCGAAGTTATTCCGTTAAATGCCACCTTCACCTAGGCTATATTCGGGGAGAGGAATTGTACATCTAGAATTGATAGATGTCTTGTTAGTAACTCCTGGGAGAAGAACTTTGCTAATTTAGCCCGATCAGTTCCTAGAATTGCGTCGAACCACTTTTCGATCATGTTAGAATTCAATCCTAACCCGTTGGGACCCACTCTATTTGTAGAGAATATATGATTATCTCACCTGCGGCTCAAAGAGTTCGTGGGTAATTGTGGGACGAGTCTTAGTTGATGGGTAGGGGAGGCTACGTTTTAATGCGCAAGGTGAGATTCTTGAAGGAGAAGTAAAGAATTGGAACAAGGTGATGCTGGGGATATTAGGTAAGGAAAGGCGAGCTCATTAGGAAAGTAGAGGAGGAAGTAGAGTAGCTGGATAGGATATAAGATAATAGGCATTTGTTAGATGCTGAATTGTATAGACATAGATAGTGTAGACAAACCGAGGATTTTGAGGTTACTTTGTTTAAAGAAGATGTTAGGTAGCATCAAACGGCCAGAGTGACGTGGGTCAAGGAAGAGGATTGTAATTCTAAATTGTATCATAGGGTGGGTGCACATAAGCAAAGACGGGGTTGAAGATACCAAAAAGTATATGCTCACCCCGTGAGTTGAGTGTGCTCGGGAACCAAGCAAAGAACCGCCTAGAGCAAGACAAAGGATGCATAGCCATCAAGTTATACACATTTAGCAGAATATTCCGGAGTAAATATTGAGATAATATCCCACATTGGGAATAAACTAGCCGCACAATCACTAAATAAAGATCTTGGACTACTCCTCTCATTGCCAATTGATTTTGAGATGGAACTCAGACTTTAACATGGTATCAGTTTACACGTGCAAGCCCAACAGCCCACGATGTCCTTAATCAACGCAACCCGAATAGATCAAAGAGTCCGCGTAGTAAGCCTCATTCCCAGCTACAAGTGAGGGGGCGTATTGAGATAATATCTCACATTGGGAATAAACTAGCCGCACAATCACTTAATAAAAATCCGGGGCTACTACTCCCATTGCCAATTGGTTTTGAGATGGAACCTCAGACTTTAACAGTAAATCTCCCTATGTGCGAGGACGGATGTGGGCGAGCACGATTGCTCTAACGGAAGTAAACCTTCCTCACACCGGAAAGTCTCCTTTGCTCGGGAATTCGTATCCAGCATTCCAGCTAGAAGAATCCATGCATTTATTACGTAATATCTCATAGAATCATACTCCTAATATAATTGTGATACCATTTCCCAATTTTACATTGAATTAGAAACCTAACAGGAAAATAACTCTGAAAATAACCCTCCTGGAAAGTATTAAAAGAGAGTTCTAATCCTAGTGAAACAAGGATTTGGTCTTCAAAGCAAACTAAACAAGACCTACTCCAGTGGGCAAAAGTACGCACGCATATAGCCCTGAAACAATCGCTGAATTCTCTTGTTTTCTCTCTAAAAACTTGATCTTATTCTTGCGTTGGAGCAGTTTTACTGGGAACACCTCCCTGCCTTGTAACGGTCCTTTATCTCTTTCTGGTCTGGTAGCTACTGTGTTCTTGCCCGCCGTCGACATGCTCACCGGAAAAACCGTGCAACTTCGGTGGTCCGTTGTCGGGACCGTATTGCCGTATATTCTGACGTATTAGACTACAACAAAAAGCAAATTACCATACGATTTGGAGATCTACGATGAGAATTATCTCAACCGTAATAATCAGGAGGTAGGATACGGGGAAGAATCATAGGAAGAGCTACAGCCTATCAAACATGGATATATATCGTGGGTACTAAAATATTGTTCTCTCTTCTTCAGTCAACAAAATACAACAAGCAAATAAACGACATGGGCAATCTGAAACGACTTGAACTTTTGGATTGGTTTGCCGTCGAACAAGATTTGTTTCCAACGCGAGCCCCGATCTCGAAATTGAGATCATCCACCGGAGAAAACCAGCTCAAAGATGAGTTTACATCAAAACAGACGGACGAACGGGCCGACTCGCCTTCAAAGTGCTGTGCGAGAAGAATGAAACCACGAATGGATCACATCGCCACTGCAATGTTTCGCCGGGTAACTCGCACAACAGTCCGATCAATCTCTTCAGTCAATCGAAAAAGTGAGACGATGAAAGAAAAACAACCGACCCACAAGCTGGTCAACCTCATCGTCTAAATCACTGCACGAAGAAACGAAATTACGGACGAAACAAGCTGAAATATGAGTTGAAGAAAGCACCCAGGCGGCCAGAAGCATTGAGAGATGAATATAGGATTTGACTGCAACGAGGGAATCAATCTCCCATCTCCTCTATCGTTATTGCTTGGCGAGGGCGAATTCATAGCTTGGCTATGCGTGCTAGAGTCTGGGCAGCGTCCTTCTCGTTGCACACACCACAAACAATGATTTGGAGTACAGTCGGCCAGTTCGACCAGGAAAACTCGCAACTTGGCAAAACCTGCCACACCAAGAAATGGGGAAATAAAAGAAAATAGAGAAGAAATGATTCCATCAAAACTATCATCCCGACAGCCACGGCGTTTGGCCCGCGTCGAGCAGACTGCCGTGTCAAGTCTACTTGCTGCTGCTACCTGGTGACCGACCCAAAGTGGGCTAGGTCGCTGCCTCACCAAGCCATCAATTAAAGTCAGGTATGGTCTTTTCATGACCTCTAATTTTTCCGGTTCATATAATAGATATTATCACTATTGGCTAAGTGCTACTTTTTACTAACACGAGGACCATGAATTAAACATGTATGGGACACCTGGACGATATATCCCTAAGCCTTAAATGGCTACTGAAATCAACATTATTAATAAGTGAAAAGGTCAGGACATTAAAAATTAAACTTTAGTAGGAGTATATTCTTTGCAACACCCAGAATTGTGCAAATAATTAGTGTCTAGGCTACTGTCTTTTTTCATAACTTGGGCTCATTGGTTATTATTTCATTGTCGAAACAAAAAAAAATTACATATCCTTATTCATACATGAGGAAATTATTTCACATCGAGTAAAAATTAAGCTCGGATAGAGAAATTAAAACGAGACATTGCATTGATATAGCCTAGTCTATTTTTATAAATAGCATATTTCATCGTGATAAATTGACTAAAACATTGCTATTGCTTTGAGTGAGCGATTACATGTGCATGATTTGAGATGAGATGATAAGCACATATACTTGTGCATTACACCCACCCGAAATGATACTTCGAGCATGATACTAAAGAATTTAAGAAACAATGTCTCATTGTTTTCTCGAATTTGGTGGGAGTACTATGACTACGGTATACACCACAATTTCAAAAATCTTAGAAGAGCATCCGTTAATCATGATGATGCAAACATACTTGATTACTTGCGATATGCAATGTTTATTTGGAGCAAAATGTTTTTACCTATTTGCTCAATAAGATAGAATAAAGAATCTTGTTTCTTATTTTGAAAAAGCATGCTAGTAACAATGTGTGATTATTGACATGTCTCATTTGTATCACTGTATGTGACACACAAAATATAGAAACTTTGTGGATAATAATGATGCTATCTTTATTTATATGCCTCTTGTCTTTGGACTCCTCTAATACCTCTTTTCACACCTTAAAATCTCCCCCATTATCGTTTTCAAGTATCTACTAAACTAATTCATCCAAGTTCTCCTAAAACTGATCCTTAATAAATTGGTCTAGTGTCACATCCGACGCATAGACACTAACTACATTAGTATATGTTCTTGTGATACCAATTTTAAAAATATGATTATATCTTCTTTCTTAGTAACGGTTACAACATCTTTTAAATCCTTATTTATTACTATGTCAACCTCATTTCTCTATCTACTTTTTCAGTATAATATAATCTAAATCTTGCATTTTCTACTTCTCTAGCTTTCTCCCTTACCCATTTTGCTTCTTGTAGGCACGCTATATCAACCTTTCTTCTACCCATAGTATCTACTAACTCCATCCCCGGTAGGCACACTATATTAATCTTTCTTCTATTCATTGTATCAACTAACTCCATCCCTATACATGTCATGATTCCTACGTTCCAAGTTGCCAGTCTAAGCCTAGTCGTAAATTTCTACTCCGCTCGTTGCTCATTTTTTACCGCTCGGACGATGGCGTGGCGCCTCTAACCTATACGACGCACCAAGAGGCAAATGCACCGAACACCCTTGCTCTGTATCAATAACACTCATGTGGAGATATGATGCCCCTAGCTCTACTGCAACACCCCCGACTGTGTGACCGAGACATAAACGGGTGACGTTCTAGCATTAACGTGAAAACTAATAGGATTCATGTTCATAAGAGATCTGACCAAGTTTTATGCCGGATGTCGGCTACCTAACGCGGCCCTCCTTTATCCGAGTTTGGGACCGCCGCGTGACTCGAACGGAGTTTTGTAAAGGCGCTATATAATTTACAATAATCCTAATCTACCAAGAACACTTACGACCGGACCAAAAGGCCTTGTCTCTGCTCGGTGAATACTTGTCACGCGGACTTGCAATACTAACCAAGTAATGAATATCAGGTCTAGTGTGAGAAAGATATATCAGCTTTTCGATTTCGACCTTGTCTCCCAATGTTCTATTTGAGTCCATGGGACTATACGAAGCATATCAATTTCCTTAAGAAGATGAAGGGCATATATGTGTTGAGAAACGGAGATTCCCTTCCTCGACCAAGCTACTTCCATTCCTAGGAAGCATTTCAGAAGTCCCAAATCTTTAACTTCAAATTCTTGAGCTAGAGCTTTTTTAAGACTCTTTAACTTAACCATAACCTGCTTCTACAACAATATCATCAACATAGGAAAAGGCTAAGACTCGAGTCAACTCGTTCTTCCTTTTTCTCTTCAATAATCGGTAAAAGTATGTGCATTTGTTAGCCTATAGTTCCACTACCACATCCTAGTAAAGAGGCATTGTTACATAAAACCAGCTACTCGGTCACCAATGCAGGCCGTCCAAGCTTTTAGGTCATTTCATTTTCCAACAGGTCATTTCATTTTCCAACCAAAGGTACGGACTCGCTTCAAAGAATTACATAAGCAATCGTAGCCTCTAGTTAGTGAAAGAAAATTTTGCAATTGAGAAGCATATACCGTATAAGTGCCTCAGTCCAGATGCATAGTAGTACCCAACTCCATTTTGGACACCCATAAAATAGTCCCCCTTCCTCTTCAATAAAGTTTTTTTCAGACCAGTTGTCTACAATACCCTTTTCATTGTGAGATATCAAATAGCATATTTTACAAAAATGGGTCCATTGATTCGATACAGCTAAAAGATAACTTGAGCGCATTATAGAAATTGCAGAGAGGCGAATGATTTACTAAAATCCATGTAAGTGATAAGGTGACTATTATTTGGTATGAGGGTATGGGTCCTATGGGATATGCCCGCTGGGTCCAGGCAGCATATGCAAGGAAGTATCAGCCATCAGGCACATATCCCACACTTTTACAAAGTGTTTAGCATCAAAATTGGAACTTGACACATTTCTGAAGAGTCCATACAACATAAGATGGAGAGGTGTTTAAAATGTGCCCAAAAGAGTAATAGAACCTGCAAACTTCAGTTGAAATTTTATTTTCCTTTTCACAAGACAGCATTTTCTATTAATACTGACTAGTGACTAGATAATATGAATTATATAGCAAGTAACCTGATACAAAAATCACCCATGTGACTCATGAAGCAATTATTGACAAACAGTGTAATTGTCCAAAAAAGTAGAGGAACTGGATGAAGGTAACATCCCAATGATGACAGTAGAATTCAAGCCCTTTTGAATGCTTAACATGCAAACATACCTTGGAAACCATGGCAAAATTGGTTGCTTATCTGCATACTTAATATCTTTTGAAACCTGAAATGTCATCAAAAACTTTTAACAAGTAAACTGTGGAAACTTCAGTGAATTCAATTTTGAATTAACTATAAGAGTACGGGAAGCTTGTAATAGAATGCCGGCTGGGCTCTCAGACGAGCCATATATGAGAAACTCAAATATTGAAAAAGATAGATTCTGAAGTTTATATTTACTGCACCAAAAAGTCCTCTGGCAGTATTGAAACATACTAGGGGGGCAGATTTCTGATCATGAAGAAAAGCAAACGCTTCTCAGCAGAGCTGTGTCTGGCTATCCATAATTTTGAACATCATTATATTCAGAAATCGTTACTAGAAACAAAAAAGGCCAAAGACAAGTCCGCACTTCTTAACTTTGGTAGGGCATATGACATGAACTGAAATATTACTTCATATCACATCCCAATGTTTACATAAGATATGAGTGTCAGCATGGATTCTGGTATGAGTAATAACAACATTTTGACGATAATTCAAGCATTTGCTACTTGAAGAAAAATTTTCGTGTACGAAATATAATCCAAATCATAAGTAGCATGTTTTACATGTCTTCACATGCATCCCTACATCACTTCATTTTTAAAGTTACGCCCATTTGTGTTCGGTAATTTAACATCCATGAGCTTGCTGCTTTGTATGAGAACCTATATTCAACGCAATGGAACAGTCTACCATGGTCATACATCAAGAACACAGGTTTGGGGCCGTGAACCTCGTTTTCTGATCTGCCCAAGACTAGAGCTTCTGAACCCGTCTGAAATTCTTAACGGGACAAAATGCGCCAGGAATCATCCCAACTTTCATGTGAGGCAAATCATGATTAATAGAACTAAAAACACACTCCATGAATTCACTTGAGAAAATTTCGATCTCTCTGTTACACAAACTCATAGCTACATAAGAAGCAAACCAAACAGCAGCTAGCTACTATAACAATATACTGAAGGCGGTTAGACTCCACTTATGCACAGTACTCAACCGGTTATTTTTTGAAGTTCTAACATGTGCAATGCCTGAACAAACAGAGATAACTCTAGTGGTACAACCCATAACATCCGTAAACTTGAAGGTAGTGAAACTTTTACCTTCTCCCAGGATTGCTGTAGAAAACACACTCCCATAATCTAGCCAGCAGCTGTTTAATCCAAACTTTATTTGGGCCACTAAAAGCAAACCAAACCCAATCCTGTCATTCATTAAGCAACCCATGACTAACCTTTGGTATAAACTATAAAGGTAAAATCTTACCCAAATTTTAATTAGTTCTCTTGCTCTCACATCTTTCATCCTCTCCGATGATTTGATGCTCCCACTACTTTTCCCTCTCTCTCTCTCTCTCTCTCTCTCTCTCTCTCTCTCTCTCTCTCTCTCTCTCTCTATCTTTCT
>JAOWAN010000051.1:2937086-2951844 GCA_028566635.1 Lobelia cardinalis | reverse complement strand
CTATATACATCTATGTACATTCCGGACGTACTCTATGTACATTCTGGGCACTCCTTGCTAGGAGTGCCTAGGCGCTCGGTATATTTTTCTTTCTCGAATCTTTTATTTAATATCATTTTGTCTGTCTTCAATGTAAAAATATTGATCAAACTCTATAATTAATTTCATTATCCAAATAATAAATATTATAATCGAAGCGTAACAACGTATAATAAAAATTATTATTATATTGATTAAACATGAACTCATATTTTCACAAATAATCATATCATTTGATTTAGGTTTATTGTTATCGATTCTCAAATCAAATGCAATTATTATTATTATTATTATTTTGATATATAGTGTTGTGTTATGACGAAACTCAACGAGTTTAATCTTAATATTTAACTTAATGATTAAAATATTGAGAAACGTGCAAGCAAAAATCAAAATGTATATTAGAAATTATTTTTCATTACTATTTTTAAAAATCATGATATTTCTATAACTATTTTTTTTATTTTTAAAATTTAAAAGTATTAAAAAACTAATACTCCCTTTTATCGGGGGAGAAAAAAAAAAAAATTCCCAGATGCCCGCCCGGTATAAAAACGCGTGTGTGACCTGAAATCTTCTTCTTCTTCTTCTTGAAGCCCCTCTTTTACAAACAGGCGGAAATCACCTCTCACAATCGCAAAGCAATTAGACTGAAGGCTACATCCTTCGATACCGGAGTTTCCATACAATCCTGCCGGAGCGCCGATGTCGGGTCCACCGCCATCGTCGTCAGCTTCCTCAAGCGGCCAATTCACATACTCCAACGGCTCACAGTACTTTCCACTGCCCTTCCACCTTCAACAACCCCAATCTCGACCCTATCCCCAACCGCCACCTGTCCAGTACCCCGCCGCCCCCTCAGTTGTTCCTTCAGTCTACCCTCCTCCTGCTCATTCATCCGTTCCCGGCGTCTATCTCCCTCAGTTCCAGCAGGTATTCTGCCAATTCCATGAATTATTGTTTTAACTTCCCCCCCGTAAAAATTCGTTTTTTTTTCTTTATAGTAAACATATAAGACGAAATCAAATAGACTCTAAAATTTTAATTGTTTGTAGAAAATTTAAGTAAAATTGTTCATAAATTCGGAACAATAATTTATGTATATAGTTGGTCAAAGTTTTTGATAAGTTGATCTAAATTAGTCAGGAATGCAAGGTCTTTTTGGGGCCACAGTGGGAGTATTATAAGACTAAGCTGGTAAATCAATTTAATTCAGTGGAATTTAGAGTATTGAACTCTTGAAATTAAATTTGAGTTGTAGCTTATAATGGTTTCCGGTAATACTACCTCTCTTCTAATTTCAGAGTCTATTTTCGAAAATCAATATGTAGCTTTTACTGTTTTCAATTTTAGTACCTAAAACGGTAGAAATGTAGAGCGAAATTATTCCATAAGCGTATTCACCCTTTTTGAAAAGTGTCACTTTGATCAGAGCGGAGGACTAGTTCTTGTCTCGAGTTGGTGTATGTGTTAAACAACCATGGTATGCATAGTTTTTATCAATCTCATATTTTTTTTTGCCCATTTCTGTCGCACTGCCTTCCAAGGTTCCTCTTGTGCCAAGTCCTAGTGAAATCAACTTACAGCAAAAATAAATAAAATACTTCATTGCAGATCAAGTTAATCAATGTAATCTTTAGTAAAATTATCTGAGTTGAGCAAAAAATATCAAAAGAACACTTTTATTAATGCATCAGTGATTAGTTAATGGATTTTGTGACGGCAATTAAAGTTCACGAGCAGATGTTTTCAAACCTCTATTTGTTTTTTCTTACAGAAGAGAAAAGAAAAAAAAAACATTTGTATGTTAGTTTTCCGTAGCAAAATTCAAGAACCAATAATATAGGATAAAAGAAATAAACTGGGCTTGAGCCTGTATGCACTTGTGAACAAATGGCTTTCTTAAGCAGGCACAACAATTATTTCAAAGGGATGCACAGACCATTACACCTGAAGCTCTAGAAAGTGTGAAAGCTGCACTAGCAAGCAGTGAAATAGAGCACAAAGCAGAAACCAAGAAAAAAGCTGTACCTCGCAAAGCAGCTGGTCAAGCTTGGGAGGATCCAACTCTAGCAGAATGGCCAGAGAGTATGTTTTCTCCTAACTCTTTTCCTTTTCATTGAATCTTGTCATGCGCTGGCCAAATGGCCTAATTCAAACTGTCTTTGGCTATTCATCTATACTTTGCCATGTCCTTCCCCCGATATATTTTGTCTTTCAGAAGACCCGAGCACTAGGGTTGTGAAGAAATATATGAGTGTGACTCTCACTTGGTATTTACTCACATCACATGTTCTAAGATACGCCTAGTTAGTCATTCACTCTAGGCAAGGACTTTTGGTGTTCGATCTTCCAAGCACAGGAGTTCATGCCAAGTCTTTGAGCTTATTGGGTAGTCTTGGCCTCCCAAATTTAAGAAACGGTAATGAGAAGGATTCTCCCATAAGACATAAAAGTTAGTCTAGATACTCCTAATCAAACAATGCGGTTGAGTAGAGGAAGTAGAAGCCTTGAAGAAAGAAGAAAGGTCATCAATGGGGCAATTTCTCTATTTTCTGATCATTAAGGAATCTGGGAAAGAAGGGTGGAAGTTCCAATTCCAAGATACATCTCCTTCCTTGAGGAAGAAACTTGAGATAGGAGCATCTTGACAGGAGAATATTCAAAGTACCATTCAAAAGAGGAAAGAGAGAGACTTCTTCAATCATAGGCCCTCCAAATACTAGATATGTGTCTTCTGACCAATAACTGGATACAATGTACTGTCAATTTCACCTTTCATCATCTGCAAGAATAATCGAGGTTCTAAAGTGGTCTTTGATGGTACTTACCCCTAACGAAAAGTTTTTTTAACGTCCGAATACCCATTTAGCCCTTTCCCTTAGGGTTTTAAACCATCAACCTACAAGGTGGTGCCCTCCTTTTCCAAACCATGGTGAAAAGATTTCCATGATTCTTTTCTTGGAACTTACAAGAATAGAAGGTTTATTTTCTCTCGTTAATTTTACTTGTATATATAGCTGTGGAACCAGGTGACCTGCACCCTCACACACACTATGTTATGATGTCACATTGCATTTCTATCATAGTGGCACGGGTATTTTTTACAAATATTAACAGATTTATAGCATAGGCCATGTGTCCCGATTAAATTACTGGCAATAGTATGTTTTACTAATCAAACATGATAATAGTATGTTTTAACATGAAATTGAGGATTAGGTCTATACTCATTAATTCTGATGTTTAGAATACACTCTTAGATATATTGAAGGGGAAAATATAAGGTGGGGTTTGGACGCTCAATTTTTTGGGTTTATTGATTTCTTTTTTCGATTTGTTGAGTTTTCATGATTGATTTTTCAAACCAAAAATCAAGATTTTTTCTCTCCAACCTATTATTTTACCAGTACCCCTATGCTTACATCCTATCACCTATATATATATATATATTAAATACAATCCATCACTTTTTAAACATTAATTTCTCTCTCGTTTCCTCCCACTCCCCCTTTCTCTCTCACTAGCAAAGCACGTCCTTTACACTGCCCCCTCCCCCCAACTACCGCCCACACTCTTTTTCTCTATTCCTTTCCCAGAATTATGTCCAGCCCCCATCTTCCTTCGTAACGCCGCCTGCCCGTCTTCTTCCACCATCAGCCGACAGTGACATTGCCACCCTTTGCTTCCTGTCCCAAACCTCTTGCTTATCTCCAACTCCGTCCCTCTCTTCCACTCCCAGATCGGCCTAACAGGTAGGAGGGGCAATGTATCAATTAAGAAAAAAGAGCCCCAATTTACTATCCTCTGTCCATTTACAGTACACCATACCCAATTTTTCTCAAACCCACTAAATTCCATACCCAAAACCGATGTTGTCTATTGATAAGGGGTGAGGTGTGGCTTGTGGTTGTCTTGGTGTAAGAAAGATTGAGTGATGGTCGTGTAGAGATGGGCTTGTGTGCTTCTAGTCGGTGCCCCTCAAATAGTATATGATGAAGCAATACCGTACTTTGGAAATACATTTCAGTTTTTCTATTTTGTCTTTCTGTTTCTTCTTTGTTAGTTTGGATGTCGTCAGAATTCCTTTGAAAAAAGAAGGCGGATGCTTGTTTGTTTTCTTTTATCACGGGGCTCTTAAATATGGCCAGATTGGGGTGGGAGAGTTTGCAGTCGAACAACCTGAAATTCAGCAGCAATGACTGGTGTAGGGTAGAGAGAGAGAGAGAGAGAGAGAGAGAGAGAGAGAGAGAGAGAGAGAGAGAGAGGAGGTTTTTTTGGTATTTTTTTCAAATATAAGAGGTAAAATAGGAAATACACGTCAACTACAAAAACCACTGATTTTCTAAACCAAAAAACAATAATAGAAAAACCACCTAAAAAAACAGCTATTCAAATGCCACCTAAATTACCTCCCTAGTAATTTTACCATTTGGGGGTGCCGTCACCAACGTGTTTTTTGCGAGGATGCGCCTCCTTGTGTAAAAATGTTTATGTTTCTTATGGCACCAACAAAATTGTTTGAAGTGACCATTAACTCCAATACAAAGCTTTGTATGTCTTGGGAAGATTAATTTCCCCCTTTTTACAGGGGGTTGATGCAGTACAAGCATAGTTATTAAAGGGTGAAGCAAATATTTGATAGGTCTGAATTCGTTAGTCAGGCTAGGATTCGATGTTTCTAGTTGTAAAGGAGGATTATTACTTTTATTCAATCTCATATCAATATCTAATCATAATGTTTGCATTTGCATACTTTTACCGGAAACAACTCTTATTTTCTTCGTATGACATATTGCAGACGATTATCGTATATTTTGTGGTGATCTTGGAAATGAGGTGAATGATGATGTACTTTCCAAAGCATTCTCAAGATTTCCTTCGTTTAATATGGCCAGGGTGAGTTTCTCTGCTTTCTACTTTTAGCATCAATGCGACGTATAGCCGATACTTTGGTATATATCAGCCATTTGCATGTCCTCTTCAGATATTTGTTTGAAGTCATGGAGCCTCCGCAATTTCTCCTTTCTGTTAAGGTAGGATTCTCCTCAGTTTACATGGTGGTCTAAATGTCTCTGCCGTTTGAAGACGGACATAGTTTAAAGTGAAGAGCTGAAGTGTTTCTTTGTTATTATTATTATTATTATTATTATTATTATTATTATTATTAGCTGATTCTGGGATAATCTTAGTGACTAGGGTCAAGATCTCAGTTGACCACTGTAAGAGAAATAAAGGTTCAGTAGTTAGACAGTTCAGCATGTTTTAAAATGCTTTGTTTTTCTAAGTATGGAGGGAAAATTTTTCATGATGGAACTAACCGTCAACTTTTAAGCATTTATTATTCCAGATTATATAATAATTATAGTAGACTTAATCAAGAAGCATGCAATATACACACATGCTAGGTCCTCCAATGAGCTCTAGTCTCTAGATACCCTTTTCTCTACAAGTGTATATTTGATACTCTCTCTGGTCTAATTTAACCATCTTTTTTTGACTGCACAAGTTTTAATAAATTCAATGATAACTACAACTCTATGAAGTAGAGTACTGGATTTACCCTTTTGTTATGCTCTTTAATTCATGTCTCTCCAGCTACCCAAAAAAGTATGGGTAGAATTGGAATTTAGAGGCTTTTAGTCGGAATGTGAAAGTTAATTTAGACCAATATTTTAGTAAAAAGAAGACAGATTAATCAGACCAGAGGGAGTACTTATTTTTATAAATGAGAATAATTGATTTGCTGGAGGTGACCTTTAGTAGTGGAACAAATGTTTAGTCGAGTAAAGTATAATGTCGCCAGGATGCAAATTAATAGACGATGATGCTTGCTTCTTGTGAGTGGATTTTCAGTTTTATTGTGGGTTGGTGTTGCAGGGACCAATGTGAAAGCCCTTACAAGTAAGGTTTTAATGTAGTGCTAAGGTTTCTCTGCTGTTTTTGTGGGGTGTGTGGCCTTGCAGCATTGGTTTAAACCCTCAATATTGCCTATGCATTAACAGAGGATTTTAGCACTGCTACATGTGAGTGCTGTTCTGCATATATGAGTATAACAGTTGGATTTATCAGGGACACTGGCATGGGGAGGATTTGTAGAATGGGTGCATATCGAAACCTGACTGAATGTAATTGTATAGAGGTTTGCGTTATTTATAGGCTTAAATAACAATTTATTCACAACTATCAGCTCGATGGAAAGAAGCTGACCGTATAATTTTCAATCTATGCCATCACAGCACTTCACAATTGTAATGTGACCTCAGACTGCATACTCTCATTGAATTTGTTGATGAAAATCAACAAAACAACTTGGTAATCGGTTTTCTTGGCTACATTATTACTCATCTCCTTCTCCGTCTCTTACTTTGTCATAGATAGAAATTCATTCAATTGTGGAGGTGGTGGTTGATGGCCGGATGTGGTGGTGGTTGTATTTAGTGGGTAGTGGGTAAAGTTAGTGAAGAAGAAGATGAGTTTAAATTGATTTTTCTACCCGTAGCTTTACAACACTTTCCTAAATTGCCCAAGGTTAATATAGCATTAACGTCCAATTAATGCATAGACCATTTATGTCCATATTTTACGAACTTGTACCAAAATTGTCCAAGTCCAAAGCTCAAGGACTATCGATTAAATCGCGAAAAGTTCAGGACCACCCTATAATATATGATGATATTTCCAGCAATAATGTAATGTCAAATAAGACTAGTTTATATACCCCTCCCTGCAACCGTCTACATCATGTCCCATCCACCCGCAAAAATCTCACCATTTCCTGCTCTCTCTCTCTTCCATTATGTCTGCAGAAATAGAATAAGCACTTCGACTATTATAGTTTCTTGTATATGTATCTAATAATGCAATATTAGATGCACAATATTGTCAACCATATTTAATGATGGAAAATGATAAATGTAGCCAACCCCAAAATGATTGGGATCAAGGCTTGAGTTGAGTTGAGATACACAATGTTGTCATTGTAAATAAGTGAGATAATTATGAATATTTGATAGATATAAACATTCTGTTGTGTGTTCTGTCTATGATAAGTATGGTATGGATAAGATTTAAAATGAAGCTAAAACTCAATGTACCTATATGCAACTCCCGTTTAGCTAGTTTAGAAACACCTTGGTCCGCTGTGATTGTATTTTTGTTGTTCGGTCCCTAAGAACCTAAGTTTAAGTGTTTTGCTCCCGTTGAATTCAAGCCACGCAGCTTTTTAGTTTTAAAGGAGGGGAAGTTTATTCGTGGGTTGATTGTGAGATATGGGATGGTTCAGATTTGTTTGCCCGGTCTAGTTTGGTTTATTGGTCGGAGAAATGTGAGAGCTTGAAATGCTTGCAAGTTGTTCGATGAAATGCCTGATTAGGATCGACTTATCCTTGATTCGGCTATTATTTGAATGCCAAGCAGCTGCTCTACAAAATTTCATTACCCACGCCACTCGCTTGCAAGATTCACTGGCTTTGACCACGTCCACCATCCCAGTATTTCTTTGGAGAATGTCCATTTAGGGATAGTTTAGAAACACTTATCTTGCCGTAATTGTACCTCTCTTTTTTGTCCCTTAGTTCCTCTCAACCAGAGTTTAAAATTTTCTCCTGATGAATTTTTGCTCAAGCTCAGATAGCTATTTAGTTTTAAAAGGAAGGAAAGTATATTCATGGGTTGACTGTGAGATATAGGATGATTTGGATTTGTTTGTGGGGATCTGGTTTGTTTGATAGGAGAAATGTAGAGAGATTGGAATGCTTGTAAGGTATTCGATTTAATGCCTGATTTGGATTAATTTTTTTGGATTTGACTATTTTTTGGACTGCAAGCAGTTGTTCTACAAAATGTCAATCACCCGGCCACCATTTGCTTCCAAGATTCACCGTCTTTGACCATATCCACCAACCCAATATACTTTTGAAGAACGCCCATTAAGGGATAATATAGAAACACCACTCTTTTTCATGATTTTTTTGACTTTTCGTCAACGAGAGTTTAAGTGATGCTCTTATCTCTTGATGAATTAATGTTCAAGCTCACATAGCTGTTTAGGTTTAAAGGAAGGGCACTTTATTCATGAGTTGATTGCGAGACGTGGAATGTTTCGGATTTGTTTGTGTGCCCTGGTTCGGGTAGATTGGTACGAGAAATTCAGAGAGCTTGGGATGCTCGTGTGGTGCTCGATGAAATACCTGATTGGATCGACTTATCTAAGAGTTGGTGCTTATTTGAACACCAAGCAACTTTTCTACAAAATGTCGAAGACAAATTTTGCAGCATGGAATGCTATAATTATCTAGGGCTGTCAGGTTGTGTGACTCGAAAGCTGCCAAGATATTGTTTGGTGAAATGCCTACTAATAATCCCATTATTAATTTACAATGATAAATGATGGGTTTGCAAAGGTGGATTAACCTTGCCCCCTGCTGGCTTTTGCTGTTGTGGTGGTGGGGTTTACGCATATGGGGCAGGTGGTGGGTTTTAATATGTGAAGCTCTAGGTGGAGGCCGGTGGGGTGGGGGATAGGATTCACATATTAGTGTATTAAGAAAACATGGAAGAAATTGGGTAGAAAGAAGGTGTTTATAGATAAACATGAGAGTTGTACCTGCTGTAGAGGGGCATTTTTCAGTTTTACATGATTTGTAAAGGGAGTAGATGGAGTGATCAATTTGACTGCTAAAGTGAAGTACTGACGAAATAGAAGGAAAAGATTATAAGTGAGCATGTTGCTACTAAGCTGAAAGTTCAGTTCCCAAATTGCTGAATCTAATGTTTTCATTTATCCTGTATTTTGGTTGTAATAAGATCTTTAGCATGTATTAATGGTGGTATCTTGTACTTACATTATACTAAGTTTGTTGTTAGGTTGTGAGTCAGTTTTAATTAAATTACAATTAATATCTGCGCAGTCTCTTGAAGATATCTCATTAAAGCATTCTATATCTTCATTGTGTGAACTCAGAGTATGAATCTCTGTTTTAACGTCATGGTGTTAGGTTGTCAGAGATAAGCGGACTGGCAAGACCAAGGGATATGGATTTGTTAGTTTTGCCAACCCCACAGACCTTGCTGCTGCTCTTAAGGAAATGAATGGTAAGTGGTTTATTCTTTCCCGTGCACTGAAGTGCCAAGTTTTGGTGGTCCATGTCCATAAGATTTTCTTTCTTCTAAATACTACGACTTGTAAGAATATATATTTTTGAAACAATAATATGCTTGTGTGTGCTTGAAGTTTTGCTTGTTTTCATATGCAAGCTATTTTCATAAGTACGAACATCTAAAACTTCTCTCAAAGTGGTGGAATATTTGTGTTGTATGGAGCTCATTAATGTGTTGTATGGACTCCATTGTATAATCTGTATTTGGAAGTATATGTATCCTGTTGGATGATAAAAATTTCTAGATAAGGTAGCTAATAAAGCTGTTGGTTTCTTATTTCTAGGCAAGTATGTCGGTAATCGCCCAATCAAACTGAGGAAGAGCAACTGGAGGGAGAGAACAGACGTTGAAGCATTGGAACGGCAGAAGGTGAATTCCTCTTTCTCCATGCCCTATAGACTTTTTGAAAAGAATAAGGCAACATCCACGAAGAGAAGTGCACCGAACTTTTTGATTCAACTATAACAAAAAAATTGTGGGTCTTATTGCTTGAAAAAATTGCACAAATCGATATATACTATCAAGGTTTCTTTGCACTTACTCTAGGATAAATGTAGCATTACTCTCGAAAATAACATAACTTGGCTATATTTTCAAACTGTGATTTCCTCTTGTGCTCCACTCTATTGCAGAATCATACTCAGAAGAAATCAAGGTTAACCAAGAAGAGTGTACTTCATAAGTGAACATCGTGATGAGACTGCATGATGAGAACCATAATAGAGGGAAGGGAAATGAATGCAGGAATGTCGGAGCTTTAGCCTTCCCCTCCCCTTCAATACCCTAAATCTTCTCCCAGAATGATTTTGAAATTAGTATATGCGAAGAAGTTTGAATCTCGGAGATTGTGAATTTTGTAATTTTGTCTCTTTTGTTTCCGCATTTACCCAGCATCTGGTAGCTATACTCTTCAATTATATGAAACTCAGTCATCATGCAGGACAAAGGAGTGAGTAGTTTGTGCAACTGCAAAGTTCATGTTTTGATAAGAACATGTATATGAGATCTCTCTTTAAATCATCAGTGACCACGTTCATGATGGATGGTAATGTTGAGTTATATGCAGCTAAATAGTGTCTTGTTAAACTTATTTTAGGAGGGATCGATTCTTTTTGAGTTTAGCTTGTAAA
The DNA here is from genome assembly GCA_028566635.1 of Lobelia cardinalis. Taxonomy (NCBI): domain Eukaryota; kingdom Viridiplantae; phylum Streptophyta; class Magnoliopsida; order Asterales; family Campanulaceae; genus Lobelia; species Lobelia cardinalis. Next base: position 2,941,513 of record JAOWAN010000051.1, on the reverse strand, counting down.
CATATTATTATTGAACAAAAAGCCAGGTAACAGCTTCTACTACAGAAAAATTCGACACGTGATCTAAAACTTGAACTTATAAGTCGCTGCATACTGTTATCCAATCTCAAAATGAATTACAGTTGGTAAATATTGTGTTTAAAATATAATATTTAAGTACTCAATTTCTGAGTATTCCTTTTTGATCTTATGAGAGATATGATAAGTAATAAGTACTCAATTTCTTTAATTAACAAGTTGATTTTTGTGAGCAAATCAAATGGGCTACTTTCATGCCTCCTCGGGTGGGCCGGTGATATTGTAGCTTTAGCGGTTCTGAGATAAATTATGAGTTCGATTATGATAGTTATTCCCAAATGATATATTCTGTCATATAATTTTTTAATGGATAGGATGAAGGTCATGTTGAGAGAGAGAGAGAGAGAGGGGTGATCAGATTTCGTAAAAACAAAATACATAATTTAAATGAATATAATTTTTTTTTAAATGTTACTCAAGAATGATTACAAAAAGATTGTTTGTTAATAACTAGCTTTTGAATATCGTTGGAGGGAAGTTCTGTTGAAGACCTATTTTAGTTTATCCAGAATTACAATTGGATAAGAACATCAAACGATTATGATTTTTTTTTTCGGGCCCAAAGGGGCATGGGAAGGGATCGAACCTGAGACCTAACTACCACAGAGTCACTCCTTAGTTCCCTCAAACGGTTATGATTAGAAGATCTCTTTCTTCAGTAGTTTGACAATGTCAATGCACTAATCTTCTGAAGTCTGTAAGGAAGACTTCTAAGCTAGAATTCATGCTTGTATATATGTATTTCTGTATGATTCATCATGTTTTGATTTAGCTTTACGTCCCTTTATTTATAGCGAGAAATATAGTTGTTGAGCAACGACTATAAGGGTTGGTGGACATAGGACTTAAATGCTTGTCTCCTTCAAGTGTGAATGTTTTCTTAAATGATTGCTTTGAGGGATTTGAAGCTTGATATATTTAACTATTCTAAAGTCTTTTTGAGTCTTGTGAATCTTTCTTGAATTCTTGAAAGTCATTTAATAATTTGCTTAGTCATAATAATTGTTTCTAATTCTAATGAATATTATCATGACTGTTTGTCATATATTATGATCATTTGAAAGTTTATAACTTCTATTGGATAGATCATGTCCATAACATTCTAATAGTCTTTTACATGAGAATATTACAGAAGGGTTGAATTAAAAACTATAATAGGATAATGCTTAAAATAGCAATTATCTGTTGAAACAAAATAAGGTTCTAAAAGAAGAAAAGAAAAGAAAAATTAGCTTAAAAAATTAACATTCTAATTAAAAGGTAGATGTCGTAATTAGGTTTACAAAAAATAGATGATAATTAAATTTATATAAAAGCTTACAAGTACAAAAAATGGATTATATTTAATCATTCGTCATTAGCTTATTATAATCGGCTCATCTTACATATATTTCCTTCTTGTCAATCGAAAAAAAACTACTTATCAGTATTATCACAGATGCTCGCGAAGTAGACTTAAACACAGCAACTTGAAAGATATGATAAACAATATGTCATCATTTTTCTAGTTCTGTACAAATATTCTAAACAATAAATATTGATGAGCCCAAGCCTAACGGCTGACCCAATAGGCCCAGTAAAGATCAACGGATAAGCCCAATTCTAAGAAGGAAGGTTAAGATCGCTTGGGCCGAGTATCTAAGCAGCGGTCTGATGGTTTGCCCAACGGACGACCAGGATGATTGCCCAAAACAGTCAACTTCATGTTTGCCCATTTACACCATTGCTACCTGTCCGCCATATCCAGGAGAAAGGCTATCATACGGGTCACTCGAGACTTGTCGGTTTTACCTGCAAAGAGGTCCTCCATGTGGCGAGAGCCCTTTGGACCTCTCCAACCATTGCTGACTTGGTCCACCAGTTTACATAGTGAATAACCCACGTCATCAAACAAACCCTCCTACGTAGGGGGGATTGATTCAGTACGTGCAACAGTCCTTGCCACCTCACTATTCTATGCTCATCCAGGTAACTTTATCAACGCGGTACTATAAATACCACCCGTCTGAACCTTGCTACAGGTAACTAATTTCAACACTACCGAATTGCTGCCAATTTACACATACGCACTCACTGTAATCCATATCACGTGTGAGAAATTTTCCTTATGTTTTTCACTGAGCTAACGGAGATTCCTTACCATTTTCCTACGAAAAACTTACTCTCACATCGGAGCATTCGAGCGAGGTGAAAACCTTGCTTCTCACGTTAGGTGTTTCTTATTTATTACATGTGTTAAACCCTATTCACTTGGCATTGCTGGATTGGATAACCATTAGAGCCAAACACTGTGCAACACGTAGATAGTTGGAAATTCGGGCACGATCGGTGGTTCCGTTGTCGAGAATACTATAAATTCATCCAGTAAAGGCATCCTAAAAGCTAAACTACAAACCTTAAACTTACTTTTAAAATGGTGAGTGAATCTCGCCAAGCCGGATCTTATGTCTCTCGACGTGGTGCATCTCACCACTCTGATACCATCCCTAATCGGGGGAAGGGGTGGTCCTAGGGGACATGAGGAGAACATGAGAGAATGTAGACAGCCCAGATCCACCATTCACGCTCCTGGCCATTCCCACGATCATTCCAGGCAGGATGAAGACCGATACGTGAACCTAGAGGACAACAACTTGAGGAACCATCTAAGCGCCAGCCATCATACCGGAGCGAACCATCTCGCCAGCCTAACGTCAATCCTGCCGACGTAGAACGGGTCAATTACCTAAAGATTCAAGGATAACAGATTTCCAGACTGGTGGCCACAAACAACGAGCTGTTAAGAAAGGGAGAAGCTCCCATTGATGGCAATGCAGAACAAGGCTTGTACGAGCAAGGAGCTCTGCAGCAAGGGGGAAAAGAAAGACGACCTGGCGACGACTTGGAGGCCAACTCCAAAATGTCAAAGACTATGAGCGACCGCCTCAATTATAGTACAAGACGGGGAGTCCACAGTCGTTTTCAGTCCAAAGATGTAGGCCGTCTACTGCTACCCCCCCAAGAAAAGACGCCCAATCAGGAGCGACGAGGAAGAGAGCTACCACGAGCGAAGTGCCGAACATAACCCTCGTCAACAACACAGAGGCGAGGCGATCAGCAAGGATGATGAGATTGCGGACTTACGTGCGCAGCTGACAGCCGCCCATGTAAGAAAGAAAGCAAGGACCGGCGGAGGTGATCCTTTCACCCGACGGGTAAAGGAGAGCCTCCTGCCAGGAAGGATTAAATTCCCCAAAGAATTTCACTGGTACAAATACACCAATTATGAATGTAAATGATCCCTCCATTCAATGTTCAAAGCTTCTTAGTTTCGATTGTTAAATACTTAAATATTCACGTATTAAATATCAGTTATTCTATAGAAATTTCAAGGGTAGAAAAGATAATTTCCACCCACATGCAAACATAAGCTTTCTTTCCCTTTCCATCTTGCTCATCCTCAAGTTGATCTCTTCATTGCCGATCATTCGTCGTTGTCGTTGTAATGTCGACGGCTTCACCGTCCGGTACACTGCTAATTTGTATCACTTATACTACTCTTCTCTCTTTTGCTCTCTCTCGCCCAGATCTGTCTGCCCCTTCTTCAACCTTTATCCTAGGGGTAGAGAAAAAAAACCAAAAAACTGAAAACCGAACCGACTCAAACCGAAAAAACCGAGTTGACCAAAAAGTCAACAAACCGAATCGGACCGATTTGATTCGGTTCAGTTCAGTTCGGTTCCCGGTTCTTCTATTTACGGAACCGCGGTTAATCGAACTGAATTGAATATATTATATATTTTATCACTATTTTTAATAAATATTAAAAGCATATAAAGTGGATTTCCTAACCCTAATAGTTGCTAAGGACGGTCTCACTTTCCCACTTTCAAATCCTAGCCCTATTTCCCATCTCTCTCTCTAGTCCCTCGCTCTCAACGCCGCCCCCTTCCTCCGTCGTCATTCGTCGGCCTCGCGCCGCAGCCTCTATTCCAACGTTGCGTCGCCGTCGCCACCTTCCTCCGTTGTCACCGTTCAATATCCAGCACCGTCTCTCTCAACGTCGCCACCTTCCTCCGTCGTTAACCGTGCGATCTCCATCACCTTCTTCCGCCGCTTTTTCTTTCAGCGTCTTCCGAAGAATCCTCTCTTCGGCCCTTCTTCCTGGACATGAGTTATTTTGATTTTTATTCAATACCCTTATTTTATTTTTTGCTGTTCATTTGTGGGGGTTGTGTCGGATTGGGGTTCTGTTCATCACTATTTCTTGTTGTTGAATTTTGATTGGTTTGATTTTTTGGTTTTGAGATTTTGTAATGATTAAAGTAAAAAGTAAGAGAGAGATAGAGAGAAAATTTGTGGGACCAATG
>JAOWAN010000051.1:2876244-2898587 GCA_028566635.1 Lobelia cardinalis | reverse complement strand
TTTTAGTGTGTGCTGTCAGACGGAAGTGTTACCTGAAGTGTTCCTAACATTCGAGGTAACATTAAAGTGTTCCTAACATTTGAGGTAACATTTTCTTTCTGTTTTTTTCAAGCCGTTGACAATTTCAGCCTTCATCCAAAAAGAAAAGAAAAATGCACTAGAAATACTATCATATTTTGCTTTTTGGAGTGCTTCTAGAATAAACTGAAAGAAGCTATATTACAATATAATTATATGAAGCTATATACTTGAACACATCTTAATGCTTTGAATGTGTCTCTAAAGTGTACGAAGATTTGAGAATTAAGTCATTGCAAGCGTTTGAATTTGAACCTGGTATAGTCTTATGCACACGTGCTTAATTCTGTTCCAAATCTTGAGTTTTGATCTTCACAATGGTTGGTATTTACGGCTTTAGAATGCTAGCCGTTGGAGAGTTAAAGATTTCATATTTCTCATTTTGGCTACTTTTTGAATTGCTTGTCTCCTTTGACCGGTCCAAGTGACATTCTTTTTAACCATTGACCAATGAGATAATGTCATTTGGATGTTAACTTGTCTACGTGGCATTCCATGAAATTTCTTGCAACATTTTATGGATCCGCAAAAGTGTTCATGGCCTTTGGTTAGCTATTGGCTCAAAGAATCACATTTAGTTTATGCAGGACTGCAGCTCGTTTGATTTCTTGAGGATACTTTCGGTGAATTTCTTCGAACCATATGTAACACCTTTTTCGTCATATTAGCTTTTGAGATCGCATGACTTGTGAACATAGATTAGCGGTTGGATCAGAATCCTCATGTCTTCATGGCTTCTTGATGGAGAATCATGGTGAATTGAATGACTAGTGTATGTCTGGTTTGTATTACCATTAGGAAACAGGTCTTGACTTACTACAAGATTCGTGGATGTTGATTTGATTCATTTAGTTGAGGAAGTCTTCTCTGGTCAAGTCCTTTTATTTGAATGAACACCATCTTTGATCTTGATGAATATAGGACTTGGGGATTAAGGCTTGGGTATTGAGTTAACTGTTGATTTGCAATAACTGCTCTCAATTTAGAAAGAATGAGTCAATTGTTAAAATAGTTCATTGCCTCGTGAATTCCTTTGAATAAGAATGTGTCTTCCGTGATGAATAGCTTTAAGATCTGATTTCCAATCTATGCAATTTTGCCTTCTTGAGTATGGTAGGATCTCCTTAGTTGATATGTTTTGTAATTAACAGATCTCTCTTCAAGTGTCTAGTTAATGGCACTGGTGAACAACTTGTTCATATAAACTAACCAATCTGCAGGTCTTCGTGGGGATCTTAAATGCTCGTATCTGTTCACTTGTAGATTTCATAATTGCCTTGATTCCTCTCGAGTTTTTAGGCTTTATTTGTGAATGATACTTTTGATAGGTCCATTTGTGATCAACTGTCAATTATGAATGATTAACATTTAAATTAAAAGTGATTGGGGACTGTTGATAGGTGTAGTTTATACCCCTATTTATATACTCAATTATCACTTAAAGTGAGTTTATTTCGAGTATTTTATTGTGTTTTACTGCTATTTTCGAGTTTTAGGTGATTTTAGGTACTTATGTGCAAAAATTAGCCAAAATTTCAGACTTTTAGGGGTTAAAGTGCAGAGAACATGACAGTGCTGAAGATAGGACATCGCCCCAGCGGTGCGAGATTCCGTACAGTGCCTCGATGTCGGTGCCAAAATGTCCTCACGTGTTCGAGAATGCCCAAGTCGATCCTGGAGCACCAGTTATCAGTCGAAGACTCTGAAATGCATTATTTTCCTATTTTTATGTATTTTTAGTAATTAAGAATAAATGAGATATTTTCTCGCATATAATTATATATGCCCTAAGTATTCTAGATCTAGAGTATTATCTGTCCCTATTACCTCATAGAGTATCGTTCTTCACACTATCGTATTGTATTCCTTTAGAGGGGAGAAGATCTCTTTTGGAGTAGCTTTCTGACAAATTGTTATTTTTAGAGATTGAAAGATTATTCGTCATCTATCGATTATCAAGTTTTATTCAATTCATTCTTGCTATGATATTGATTATTTCCCGCGTCCTTATTATGTCGATGAATAGCTAATTCCATCATTTCTAGAGGGAAAGTTGAACCGATGTTTGAAGTTTATGATTGTTTAATCGATTGAATCTGTGAGTATATGCATGAGATTTATTTATTTTCTTCGAATCGTAATGCATCCACTGGCCACCTAGTTGGATTGATCTATTAAACTAGAAGAGCATACTACCCGCGAACCTCTCTGTTTAAGAACTACAAAAATATAATTTTGCGAAATAAGGGTCGACGGATCGTTACACGTATAAGGTGATCTAATGGAAAATTTTTACTATGTTAATGAGTCTTTGGCATTAACTATAGATGGGATCAAAAGATTTTTGGAATCAGTCTAGGCTAAGACAGTAAGATCTTGAATGTTCACCATTAAAAGTGGGAGTAGACTAATTTATGTTCATGATCAATACATAATAAGCATATCACTCATAGGAAATATTGATTATTCAACATAATTGATAACTCGAAAAAATCAGATCTCTAGGAATTTTTAATTATAATATTTAAGTTATTATTTCGTTTCAGTTAACTAGTATTAAATCTAAATACGATAGTGTCACGCCCCGAAGCTCGTGACGTTCACAACCTTCGGAGAGTGAAGAAATCAAAATCAAATCCTAACCTGAACCTGTTACAATTTTAAACCAAAATACCAACCATTCTTTTATAATAGAAAATAAACCACGATGTATATAACATCTAGCTCGAGTACATCAGAGCTCTAACCCAACCTGTCACAAACCAGACTACTATACAACACAAGTCAACTACAAACATGTATATCACCACCATTAACTATTATACAATACATATATCACAACGGGTCGTGAAACCACTATAATAGTAGTTAACAAAATAACAGACGCAACAGAAGATTCAAGACAGAGTTTTTAAGGACGGATCAAAAGACTATCAACACCAACTGGAGTCACTATGTCGACTATCCATGATTTCCTGTAAAAGAAAGAAATAGAGAGGAAAGGAAATAGGGGTGAGCATACATAGCCCAGTAAGGAACCTGCCAACAGGGGTAGGTTAAGTGTATAGAATCCCAATTCCTGTTCCAACAATGATATAGATAACAATAGCTCAAACAGAAAACATAAACATGTGTTTCCCATCCCAGAATCAAAGATCACCACTCAAATTTAACAAGGGCGATAACAAAATCCATAACTCTTTGAGCCGGCCAAATGCCTAATACAAATATGGACTCCTTCGCCGATGCATCACTGCAGATGACATATCGACTACGAGAGCCCGCAAATCATCAGCCCAGTACTGGCATCCTCTTCAATCGAGGGAAGTTCAAATAGTTCAAATAAGCTTAAAGTATACATGGCGGAATACAAAGTCGTCAAATAGGTTCTATCAGTTAAACCATAACAAACAAACATAACTCATCAATAGATCCCAATCACACGGGCCACAATATGATAGCACCATACAAGATGCAACTGATCGAAAAAATTCGATAACAAAGAAGGCAAATGTTACTAAGTTGACAATAACCCTTACCTCAATTCCAATGTCTCGAAAACACTTGCAAATGCACTCCTTAATTTACCAAATTCAAATGACACTATATAAACAACATGTCATACAAGTGTATATAATGTAAAGATTAACTTTAATATGCAATATAAGCCGATTTCATATTTTTGATAGTATTCTATTTCAATTTAGATTCTAATTTTACCATTTTTAGATTCTATACGAAAGGTTATTCAAAATAGTCTTTTGAATCATTTCAATCGAATTAAAAACGAATAAATTATCATTATTTCAAGTTTTGACGATTAATAGGGCTAATTTGTAGATTATAAAAATAGGAATTTATTAACTTTCGTCCTAAAATTCAACCATTTCTAAAATTAAGATATTTCTTAAATTCCTAACAATTCAAATGTCATCCCAGTTGATCCAAACTAATTTTTACGGTATCATACGACTTCAATTAATGTTATTAGGGCTTCAAAGCTAACTTTGACATAACTTATAGAAATAGAGTTCCAAAATTTGTATTTTCAAATATTATAAAAATTATATCAAAATGTTCACGAAGGGAAATAAATGGTAGAAAAATTATCTGTTTCAATTTAGGAATATCCGTAAATTTTCTAAAATTTTTAGAAAATTTTTTCTTCTTTTTCTTTCTTTTCCTCATGCTGCTGCTCGTTTCTTTTTCTTCCTAGGCGGTTTGCACTCTCCAGATAGCAGAGGAGAGAAGGTAAGGTAAGTTGCTATATATATATTTTTTAATATTTTTCTTTTCTTTTTCCTTTTTCGTTTCTCTACTCTTCTTTCTATGTTTCTTTTCTTATTCCTTCTGATTTCTAAGTCGGTCATACGGCTGAGGCTTAAAAAGGTAAGTATTATATATATTTTATTCTTTTTTTTTTTCTTTTCTTTAGATTCTTAATAAAAATATTTACGGTTTTAGATTATTTGATTTAGTTCTTAATTCGTGTATTCTAAAATGTAAAGTTAGTTATCTTAACTTTAACTATCACTTTATTTTTAGCTCCACATATTTTTAAGACATAAAATATTTATCCCCATTATTGACACGTTGTCCAAATTTTGCGTCAAATTAAGAAATAAATATTTTTTATAATTAATAGTAAATTATGCTTCTCTCATTTTTAATCACCACTTTGTTCCCAAAGGACTTTAATAATACCAATTTTGTCCCAACTATAGGTTCATAAATTATTTCATTCCATCCCAATATATTTCAAAATATTAATAAGAGGTAATACAATATTTATATCTTAATTTTATATATTTTCCAATTTTTTAACTTTTATTTATTACTATTATCGTAGTTATTATTATTATTATTATTATTCTAATATTCAATATCGATTTCGTTATCATACGTTCAAGCACACCTTATTAAATTTAATGCACACATAATAGCTCATTTAACATATATAGACGCAACCCTAGTTCTCGATGGAAAACAAAACACACAAATGCAACCCAGAATGTTCTATATGTCATGCAATGACGCTCAGGATATTACAGATAGTCTAGATATTTCAATCATCATATTAGGTAGAGTAGTTCACCGGGTGATTCGACTGGATTTTGTGGGTTCGACCCTCTACTTCTCTAAATTACTAAACCCGACACTGCGCACTTGCACTATTCAATACAACATTCACACACGCTGTCAAGTTTATGGCGCCGTTGTCGAAGAGCACGGTTAATTGCCAGTGATATTATGATGAATTGATATTGCTTTAGTTCTAAACATTCTTTTCTTAATCTTATTCTATTTTATTTTATTTTTTTTCGTTTCATTTTAGAAGATACATTGACCCACTTGATCTTGTGTGAGGTTTGATGTATGCACATATGAATTTCGGATGGGCTAACGAAGGCGGTTGTTGTTGTTGTTGTTGTAATTTTGGATCATGAATAGTATTCTTGGGACTGCCCTTATCAAGGGTTGGTCCCTATTATCAATCAAATTTTCATGTACCCAACACCTCAATCAGTACACCATTATGCCGCTATCAAGAAACAAGAAGAAGAGAGATATAAAAGTCTTAGAACATTGCTGGAGGAATTTACATAAATTAAAATCAAGAGAAAGAAAAAGATGTGAGTCGGCTTATTTTCGTTCCGAGGTAATGAATTGCATTGATGAAAATATCCACAAATCAATGAATTTATTGACGAAATAATCAAGGGCGTGACTGTGAGTGCATTAAACACTCAAACTCATCAAAATTTTTAAATTCTTGAGGACACCGAAGAAGCTTTGGTCGAAGAAGAAATTTGTAGAGGTTCTATTTCTACTTTTCCCTCTCTCATTGATTCATCTTCATCAGAAATTTCATCCGAATCACAAAAATTTATTCATAAGCTTTATATTGAAAAAACTATTTCAAATAGTTATTCAAACGATTCTTATGATTCAAATTACATTGAGGCTAAAATTGAAAGAAGTGATCTTCTAAATTTCTTTTTGGAAGATGACTTACATAATGATCTGAACAAATTTATGCACGGTGAAGTAGTGACATGCATGACAAGATTTAGATGTTTTATTTTTCGTGACGGATGTGATAAAATGCCAAAATTTTCAAATTAACAAAATTTTCAAGGAGTGTATGCTAATGAAAATTTTAAATCATTAATTTTTACAAAAAGTGTCACATGCAAGATTTAAATGTTTAATTTCCTATTGCCGATGTGATTAAATGGCTTCATCGCAAATACAATTTTTCTCAAAGTACCGGCTTACATGTGGATACTATGGTCCATACTTGTGTGTTTTTCTAAATAAGCCAGTGGCACCATGAAGTTTTTAAAAAGTTCGAGTTATCGACGTTAAACAAAAGGGCTTGTTGGGAAGCAATTCAATAATTTTTAGTATCATTGTGTAGTTTTCATAGAATTTTTGTTTGCATAATTGTGTTAGTTAGCATTTTCGTTGAACCAAGAATTAAAAAGAGAAGCTATTAATTCTTGATTAGTTTTAATCGTATGTTTGAAATTAGTGAAAATCATAATCAACTATGAAAGAAATTAGGATTTATATGATTGAAATCAAAGTTGATTAATATGTAGTTTATATTTTTGGCCTTAGATTCGAAATTTACTGGTACTAATCTACTCACTCAAAATTTTTGAATTTTTGATATGTGTTTCATCGGCTTGTATGTGTAATTCTATAAAATTTCATTAAATTTGAAGTTCAAAAATTATCCCAAATAGCTCATCCTAGAGGACTTCTATTTAAACTCTCCTGTAGAAAGTCTGAACATATGTTCTATATTCTAATGCATATATTATGGTTTAAAGTTTGAATGGGGTATTTTCAGATTTTAAATGAAACTTTAAATAGTATAGTTTAATAATACGCAGAGTTGATAATATTCAAAGTCATGTGAAATATTTCATGAATTTAATGGTGAAGCACTGTCGGTTTTGTACCGATTTTGGTAGAACTGTTGTGTAAGCTTTAATACTGAACGGATTAAAGTCTATGATATGTGATTGAATATATGACTCAGAGATATTTCTTTTGAATTAAAATTTTGAATTTGTGCATTTACGTGGAGTGAGTTATTAAGGTTTGAAAGTCTGTTCTCGATGAGAATTTGATTGAAATATGTTTATGCATCTCTTTTCATGTTGAACGTCTAAGCGAGCATGTGAAACATAGGCTAGTGTCATTTATCTATGTTTATATTTTCTATATGTGCTCTTGTTCTCGATTTATGATTAGTCATATACTTCTGAGATCGATGGTTGATCTTACTTGAGGATTGGTTTATGTACGTTATTTCTTATTCGTAGTTTTAAAATTTTGATTTTTTCCTTTTAGAAGTAGTAATGTTGAGTTTTATGTAAATTCAGATGCATTTAATTTAATTTTTTTCTGTTTTTGAATATGCAGAAATTATTAGAAAGCTGTCATAAAAATATGTATCAAAAAGAAATTTTTCAGTAAGTTTGGGGGAGCCATGAAGCTCTATTTTATAGCAGCAGCAGTGGAAAAATAGAATAAGAAAAGGTCTGACGAGGAGCCACCGTTGCAGAGCGGTGAAAATGGCTGCAGCGGTAGAGTAGTGCCGCGGCGGTGGCCAAAAACTTCTGACTCTCATTATCTCAGTCGACAGCGGTGAAAATGGGCGTTGCAGCGGTGTTGGATGTCCAAATTTGGTATTTTGTGACTTTAAAAGATCCTGGAGTCCTTGAACAACCCTAATTCATCCCAAACACTGAAACACAACCCATCAACCTTCCTAATTCCTTCCTAAATTCAGCTGCAATTGGAGGAGCAACAATCTGCTTTAGCGCAAATTACTGCACAATCCTTGCGATTACACAAAACTGCACCCGGCGTTAAGTGTGAGGTATCGTATTTTTAACCTTCTTTTATCTTTAATTTCGCATCGAGGATGATGCTAATTTATAAGTTTGGGGGAGGGGCTATAATACGATTCCACCATTGATTTAGGTAGTTTTGTTAGAATTAGATCACTTAATCGATATGAAGTGATATAATAATATATATCATTAATACAAAAAATCACTGAAATGATATATATAATTAATACGAAATATCACTTTCCATTTATATACTCTTACATTTATACACTCTCACAAATCAATTCAAACATTTCACATCACATTATCTCTCCTATCTCCTCACATTCAAACCTTTCACATCACTTTCAAATCTTTCACATCATGGAGGCAATTTAGTCTTTTACTTCATAAATTCATATCACTCATATCATATCATATCATATCATATCATATCATATCATCTCATATTATATCATCTACAGTAGAAAATCATCAAATATCACTACATATCGACTAAGTGATCCGAGCCTAAGTATTTGTTAAATTTTTAGGTAGATAACATTTTAAAATTTGAAAATTTTGATTATTAATCATGGGTGATGAAATATGCTTGCATTTTTGTGGATTATGATTATTGTCTGATAAGTACCCACGCATGCTAGTTAATTGGTGAAAAAACTTCAATTGCTTTGTTTTCTATGATTTAAATTTGTGCTTGAAATGAATGTTTTGTTTGTGTCAGTTATTTACGGTTCGATTCACTTCGCTGCACAGACAAGCACGCTAGCATGTCAAAAGAGCAAAAAGATGCAAATATGTTAAATATGACTACAATATCTGTTTTGATAGCAAAAATTTAGAAAAGTAAAAATTGGGGTTGCAAAATTGAAGTACAAATTGTAGATTCTTGGGGCGTGGAAAGGTAATCATATGAAAATAGGGTGAAATGAAAAAGAAACATATATTAAGTATACTACTTAAGAAGAAAGTTAAACAATCAACCTTCCATGTCAAAAGAGTTTTAGGATTTAATTTTTCTTTTTAGATTTGACTAATTGCCTCAAAATATTTTTAATAGAATGTCTATTTATCGCGTATTCAAGCTTATATATATATATATAAATGGACATTTAACAATAATAATTACAAAATAATTTTTTCATGGCTTTATAGCAGGAAGGTATTCACCCATTTTATCTCAAAGGCAAAGCAATCATTTTACAATTCAAGTCGTCTACCGGAAGCCTTCAACTCTGAAGTAATCCCTTTCTTTAATAGAAGGCTTACACGATGAAGGTTGCCGATGGAGTCTTCCGTTCAAGACTGCAATCGTTTTCAAAGAAATTCCTTAACGTTTCTTCCAAGATTTGAATTCAAATATCTTCTAAAAGGAGTAATGCGTACAAGAACACTTGTCATCATTTGTACATCTCAGTACAATCATGATGGTGGACAGAATTTGTCTACAACGTTTGACAGCATATATAGACAAATATAATACGATTTTCTCAACAACTCAAGTCAACAATCTACATGTGTCCCTAGCAGATTCCTTGAAGTCCTCCGTTCGCAGTAGCTGCCTATATATAGAAGAGGATTTTTAGACTTGAATGGTTGGTTGAAACTCTGAGTACTGCTGCTACCCTTCTTCTGAGAGATTCAGTTCTTAAGTCATAATACTTCTGCAATTGAATCACTCACTGAGAGATAGGAAATTTGTAGATCAAACCCTACTTTTACCAATTCAAATCTTGTCATACTATTTTTATTGTAATTAGTAAACACTAGGATATCCTCCCACACTAAGATCCAAGGAGACTATAAGGTGAGATTATAAACACACACGAGTGTATACACTTAGCTGCACACACTCATAAAACACAGGTCACCTTGCTCGACTTGATTCTTTTAGAGTGTTCCGTTTGTTTTTTTGGTTATTATAAAGGTCTTCAGTCCAAGTCTTTGTTGACCGACACTTATAATAGACTAGGAAGAATAGTGAATCTTACTCACAAATACAAGTTTGACCAGCTTGGTAGAGGACTAGCCAATTCGTTGATAAACCTCTATAAATACCTGTGTGATTTACTGTTTTATTGTTTTATATTTCTGTCTCGCTACCTCAATTTTTTTTAAAGAATCAGTAGACTTCTGCTTTCACAAGGCATCCGTTTCAGTATTAAGTCAAAACCAGCTTTCTTCAAACAAGACATTTTATTTAAGCAAAACTCAAAGTATTCCGATGCAACAAAACCCCTTCATTAATTCAAGGGAGAGAGTTTTAACTTAAGATTTGTTTTAAAGAAAAAATTTTATATAGGCTATTCACCCCCCTCCTCTAGCCTATATTGTGCTACGTGGGACCAACAAAGAGTGCTATACACCACGATCATTCTTTGTGCTATGCACAAGGCACTTGACTTTTACTTTGTTTCTATGCTATAATAGGAATAAGAATCAGACAGACGGAGTATCCAGAGATCACCTTAAAGTTGATTTGATGCTTTGGAGATTGTGTTTAGCAAATGTATTATACAGTAGAGGTGGAGAAATCTCTAGTTTTCGACAAGGACATTACAAATAAAATAAAGTACTTATTTTGGTAAGTCTACATTGTGATTTGTTTGCTTTTGATTACCTTGCTTCTTGCGTGATTATGGAGTACTATGATAGCATGATTTTATGACAATGAAGTGTGGCATAGAATAATTCATCCATGATTAAACATAATTTTGTGGGTAGATTCACTGTAAAGCCTCAAGAGACAACACTCGTCCACTAGAGTAACTTAGGGGTTTAACAGCTTGATGCATGTGCTAAGTGCAAACGTGATGCCCACGAAAGTGAGTTAGAAATTGAGTCTTGAGTTTCTTCTTTTTGTTTTATTGTTTGCTCGGGACTAGCAAAATTTCAGTTTAGGAAAGTTTGATAGGTGTATTGTATACCCCTATTTAAAGACTCAATTCTCATTTAAATTGAGCTTATTTCGAGTATTTTATTATATTTTAATATTATTTTCGAATTTTATGTGATTTCAAGTACTTAGGTACAAATTAGCCAAAATTTCAGACTTTTAGGGGTTAAAGTGCAGAAAACAAGAAAGTGTTGAAGACAGACCCCCGCTCCAGCGGTGTGAGATTCCATACGCTGCCTCGGTTTGCATGTCTAAATGTCCTCATGTGTTTGAAAATGTCCAAAGAAGTTTACGCTGAATTTGTATTCAAATATTATCCCATGATAAAACAAGTACTTTGAGATCTAAGATAGTTAAATTCACTCAATAACCAGGTGAAGCTTTTCACGAAGCTTGGGACCGATTTAAAATATTATTAGTACAAAGTCCACATCATATTTATTATCGAAAGTTATTAATCAATCTTTTTATGATGGACAAACACAAAATAGCCAGACTATAGTTGATAGTGCAGCATGTGGATCAATTAGAGAAAAAACTGCCGATGAAACTCGAAATATCTTGGAGATGTTGGAAAGAAATTCTCAACAGAAATCTCAAGAGGTAAACAACAAGATATTTATGAATTTGATGTTAAAACTAAACTTGCTAAACTTATATCAGATTTATCTTCACAAATAAATGTTGTTAACGCTATGCTTACGGAAATGAAGACACGTGTACAAGATTCTTATGCAATATGTGAATTAAATTTTTATTGTACTAAAACGTGTCTTTCAAGAGATCAAACGTAGGAACAAGTACAAACTATTAACAATTTTAACAGACAGAGAAACAATGGATACAAGTATCGGTATCACAGTTGATTCAAACGTTCAAATTTATTTTATGGCAATCAGCACAATATACTGAATCCAACTCCAACTCAAGAGCCATATCAACAGAAGAAATCACCATTGGAAGAGATGCTGGAATAGTTTATAAAAACATCCGAAGAAATTCAATAAGCCAATGAGCAAAGATTTGCACAATAAGATGCTTCCATTAGGAAGATTGAAACTAAAGTCAGATAAATAGTCGAAGCTCTACATGCTAATGCAGCAGGCAAATTACCCAGTCAATTAGAGCAAGCGAATGTAGTTACTCTCTTACATATAGAATTAAAAGATCTAGAAAGTTTTAACATTGATATTTCATTAGGCAATTGTTGTAAAACGAAATCAATGCTTGACTATGGAGCTAATATAAACATGTTTTCTTATCATATCTATATGCAATTAGGATTGCATGATTTAAAACCAACAATCATTAGACTTCAGTTGGAGAATCAATCTGTAAGAATACCTAAAGATAATTGAGGATGTCGAAATACATATCGATAAGCGAACCAGCTCGCGAGTCTTGTAAGTCGAGTCAAATTAGACTCACAAAAAATGACGAGCTTGAAAATTATGTTTGACTTGACTAACGAAAATAGTGCGAGTCGAGTCGATATGAATTCAAACAAATCAGGCCGGGTCAAATTCACGAACGGACTTGACTCGTTGATTTGTGGCTGGGATGAATATTGCAGACCAACGAATTTAGGGTTGGGTCAGAAAGTCAATTTTTGATGGTTTGATATGATCTTTTGTAATGATTAAAATAAAAAAGTAAGAGATATATAAAAATAATGACGAAACCTATAAAAAATCAAAAATTAAAAATTATAATATATCGACTTGGTGACCCAAGCTTTAGATTCTTCTCCTAGGCGCTAACTTTGCTTTCGTAGAAATTCCAGTAGCTCTCCGAAAAGGAGGTAATATTAATTGGATAGACCTGCCCCTCTCCTTTTCTAGCCCTAGGGTGAAAATCGGATGGAACAGATCGGAAATAACATTTTCGGAAATCAAAATTAGTTTCCAATTTCTGTTTCGAAAATTTTGAAATGCAAAAATTGATTCTGATTTCCGAAAATTTTAAACCTATCGGAATTTCGGAATTTTCGGAAAGTTCATTAATCCAAAATTTTGAAACTTTCGGAAAATTCCGAATTCCGAAATGTTTTTTCTTTAAACAACTGATCCTTGTTTACGATGACATGCTACTACGCAGGCTATACTACTCCTTTACAACAATTCACCTTTATATTCTTCAATAAATTAAATACTTTCAAATCAAAATGATCTTTCAAAATAAATTCTTTAAGAACAAAGTAGAAAAAATATACAAATCAAATTGCACAATAAACTTTGAAGTAAATACTATTGTTAGAACATAAGTATTATAATTCCAAAATTATGAAAAAAAAATATTATGAAAAGAAACACTAAAAATTATGATCAATTTTTGTGCTTTTTGCTTAGTCATGTTCGAATTTAATTAAGTTATTTGTTTACAGCCCTAAGTTTGTCTCATTTAGGATGGCATTAATTTAAAAATATTTAAAAAATTAAAATAAATTGAATTCTTTTTGGAAATGAGTTGGAAAATTTCTGGAAATAAATTGGAAAGTTTTCGAAAATAAATTAAATTTTTTTGAAAATAAATTGGATTTTTTTGGAAATAAATCAGAATATGTTCGAAAATAAATCGAAATTTTTTTGGATCGGAAATAGGAAATTCCGATAATTTTAAATCTAATTCCGATTTCGATTCGAAAAATATCGAAAAAATCGAAAATCGGAATTTTGGAAGTCGGAAAGAAAATAATCATTCTAAAATCAAAAAATTTTGGATCGGGATCAGTAAAAATCGAAAATTTCGTTCCGATTTTCAGCCCTATTTGTAACTCTAGTTTTTGCGGTAAGTGCCACGAATATCGCTTTGAAGGAAGAGAGCATGGAATCCAATTATGAGTTCCCAACCCAAACAAATTGGGGCCAAGTTTATAGTTTGACAAGTTTGCACCAATGGCCCAAGAAGTACTACAAAACCATCATTTCAAAGATCAAAGATATCAATACTCGATTTGCACTTAGGTGAAAGAAAGCGTTCTTCAATACCTCAAAACAATTGGGTTGCTTTTGTTGGGCAAGTGTAATGAAATTTTTTTATTTACTACAAGTTTTGTTTCCTTTTGTTGCAGGTGGAGATTTAAGGACAAATCTTTTTCGAGAAAAGAAAAATGATATGATCATGGGATCGTGAATAAAGATTATGTTGATCAAGATAACAAGGACTCAACTATAGTGTGGACATGTGGTTTGTCAGACAGTTACGACCGAATTATAAAAATTTAAGATTAAATGATACACTTTTGTATCATTTTAATAAATAATATGAAAAAGTTGTAAAAGTGCAAAGTCGCCTTTTATCACCAAATGGTAAACATTTACGACCAAATGGTACACTTTTAGATCCTCGAATTTTTAACATGGCCCACGATTTTCACAAAACCCCTTGATTTGACATTACCCGATTTTGTAATTTTTATGACACAATGATATATTATTTACTATATATCATAAAACTGTACAATATAGTCATAAATTTTTACAATTTTATCGTAACCATTCTCACGGTATGATTATTTGCTTGCTAGACGATTCCAGGTAACAAAGGACCAGTATCAAGATCAAGAATTTTTTTTCAAACATAATAAAAGAGTTCTCGGGATCACAAGATGTTTGAAAAAGAAGGAAAACTGTTGGTAGTAAATTGTATTCAAACGAATTTTCCAGCAAGCCAAGTTGAATTCAGTAACTTCATTGTATCGTCTGAAATGACATCCAAAGGTAACCCATGATACACGATTGAAAAGCCCAGAATGTGTAGATTGGAGGAACCTTCCAACGAGTGTTTAAATAATATTCTCTCAACGGTTAATCACAACTTTAATAAATGAAAATGTGTGAGTGCTTCTCTTTAGGTTCTTAAAGAACTTTTCGGGCTTATCAAAGTCTTCTCTTGGTAGCGCTCAACATCGACTTTTCAAACGCTAGTTCATCCCTCTTTATGGCATATTCACTCGTACGAAGGTTCACGGCACACTTAGAGAGGTTGGGTAGCAATTCCATCCCGTCAAACATCAATAATGCAAAGGTTCGCGTTGCAGTATTTGCATTGGGTCAAGGTCCATTTCATACGAAATTCTACTTGGAACAATCTACTTCCTTATTGTTTGTTGGGTCTTGTCTTCCTTGGCAAGGTTGACATTAGGATGAAACCGAACCATTGCATGGCTTGGTTTGGTTCACATAGATACTTTATTTGCTTCAAAAATGATTTCAATACTTTCAAACATTAACATGCGATACGATTTGTAAATTTGGCCAAACCATACCAAACCAAACCAAACACTTATACCCCTAACCCTAACATATGTTGGAAAACAACAGGGTTCATATCACTAAAATTTGAAATTGGTGGCCCAGAATGCTATTTAGGTGAACCCTGGGGCTAAAATGTCACTTGCTCGTTGGTAGATTTAAAAGAAATTAACAAATTCCTACTGAAATGCTTTAAAGTGGGATGTTTTCAGTTTCTATTGTATTCCCCTCTCAAGGCCACCACCAATAAAAAATAAAATTAAAAAAAGAATAGAAGAAAAGTAATAGTGAACCATCTCTTATAACTCAGAATCAGCATTCCAGAACTGGTCATTAACAATGTAATGTTTTATTGCAATAATTTCCGCCTGGATCTAACTCAATAAGCGAGATATGGAAACATACAACAGATGTCTCTCATCACTCATCAACGACCCAACAAAATTTGGATTTCTATAAACCAAAGATATCACAGCAATATTTACAGCATACATAGTTCTCTCTTTCATACATTTGTTAGAAAAGACCACGCTACCTGATGGTGGATTGGGGTATAAGGGGTTGTTGAACCTCCCCCACCACATGAAAAAAGTAAAAGAATCAAATTATTAGAGAAAACCTGCAACAAGAATTACACCTGAAGCATCATAGACTAGAAGATCATATTGTCCTAAGAAAGCCACGAACTTCAATAAGGAAATTATGTAGATTCTTTCTGAATCTTTGATGATTTTGGCGATCCAGGCTAGAAGAGAGGTTGTTCGAGCTTGTTAGGTATTGCAATGCATTTGCCAACCTTGATTTGAATGCTGGATTTGTTTGTCTTTCCATCAACTGATTACCTAGTGTCTGTAAAATATATAAACAAAAGAAACATTTTAGAACGAGTACCTGAACAAGAACACATGCAGACTACGTAGCAATTGTATCAGGTCACCCCAGACTTATGAAAGGCAGTAAAAGTAGAATGCAGAATACAAAACAATTATATCAGGCAGCACGCAGGTGAAAGAAGTTGTGAAGCAAGTTAAACAACCTGACTTACCATCAGCACTTGAGCTAAACTAGCAAACTCTTCCCAGAATTTAGAGCTGGACATAGTTTGTTAGCTCATTTGAATGTTGAAAGAGCTATTCGAATAAACTCCATTATATTTCAAGCTCAACTTGATGTTACATCAGACAGATGCTCATTCAGCATAATTAAAAGAATACGCAGGGAAAATGGAAAAAGATAAATGAAATTGCAAATTGAACGTGATGAAGCCGCACCCATGCTATTTTGACATGTTTAGAAGGAACTTCCATATTCTGTTTCTTGATTGATTGTATCTAGGAGATTGATAACAATTACTCTTGTGGAACTTCGTTAAAAAAATGATGCCTGTTGTTTCAGGGAAACCCAACACTAACTCTGAGTCATGCCGAATATAACAGAAAAGTGGAGTGGCAATGTGAACCAAGGGCAGTAGTTTCCTGAAAAGGGTATTTTCATGATATCTGCTTGTGCATGTGTAGGAATCTTACATGATTCAAGCCAAGAAAGTTTTACCTCCTAAGGTGGGTTCCTTTTCTTTCGAGCACTATCCAGAATATATATCACCCTAACTTTTAGGCGAATCTGCAGGAGCTAAATCATCGATGGAAAAAGAATGGTAAGGTGCTATGTTACCTCGACCCATAACTTTTGACAGAGTACCTGTGTCCAAGTGACACGAACGGTTGTGGATATGGGTATGTGTGTGGCTGTTTACACTACATTGAGTCTAAAATCTTATTATTTGGTGGATCCGATGCCCAGGTCGGTATCAGTATCGGATCCTTGAAGCCGACCCTGAACTTCCCATGCCAGTTATTTTCATTGCAAGGAAACACGAAACAGTGAGAGAATCACCAAAAATAGAACCAGATTTTGATGTTTCAGATACAACCCAAGTTGAATCAAAAGAAGAAGAGGTTGCTAAGCTACTACTGTTCAAGTCTTATGATATGTCACCAATCGAGTTCACAAGTAATGCATCTTCCATGGATAGTTCTGGAACCAGTTCAGAAACTGTTTCAACTTTCAAGGCAGGACAGCTCATAGACAATAGCTCAGAATTTCTTTCAAGAAAGGATAATAGTTGAACCAACGGAATGTCTCGAAGTTGCATCCAACACCGGGAGTTATGGAAGATACAGGTACAGAGGTTGAGTTGAAGAAATATACTTCAACGCAGGAAATCAAAGAATGGGGCTACAAGGAATATATAACCAAAACCAAGAATACCTATCCTATGCTGCAAGTCATCGGCATCAACGTGTTTGATGAAACAAACAAGAGTTAGTTCATGATCCAGTATAACTCCAGCAGACTTTGGAGAAGAGGAAGCAGATTTCCAGATTTTCCGTTAAGACCCAAGTTGAGCAATCGGTCGATTCAGCTTCAAGTTTCTCACACAATGACCTTGATGTTAGTGCAAAGCTTGTGGATTGTTATACTTCCAACACTTCAAAACTCGACATCGAGTTTTCTCTAACCAGGGGAGAATGATGGAGATCGGAAAAGGATCGACAAAAAGCAGATACAAAAGCACAGTGCATCCTAATCTGTTAAGGAGGCGTGGCCTATTCAAGACCATGACAAGTCCGTTTTGTTTATTTCTTTACCTTGTAGAAGTCATGGGCATTGTGGTCATTCCACTTTCTTGAAATAGGTGTCCTTGTTAAACTAGGAGTCTTATTTTATTAACAGTCTTTAGTTCAGTCCTAATCCTCGGAAAAGTCATGTTCTAATAGTCCTACTTTTATCCAATTAGGAAATTGAATCATTTTGGAAAATGAATTAGTATCATTCTATATATTAGCTTGCAGTCTTTTCAGTTTATCTGTAAATTTGGGTAACAAGAATTTTATAGCAATTATTTGCTATGTCTTCCTGAATTGCATATGCAATTCTTTACAGTGAGATGCTCAAGAACCTAGGTGTGATGCCTAAGATTGCCTCACAGTGAAGCAAAGACTTTTTGTAGCTGTTCTTTTTCCCTAGATTCAGTCATTTTCACGTCCCAAATACATTCTTAAAAATAGCACTCCCTTCATAAGAACACTTATGCTGCATCACACCAAGTACATTGTGGATATATAAGCATGCTGAGAAATTACTATGAATGAAGTACTATTATCTTGCTGAAGATATCTCCTACACTTGGGGGTTTAAGCCTTCTTTGTCATTCTTGTAAGCTCTACTAAACAAATAATAAGGGTTGGGGTTAGGTTTATGTCCCCCCAACCTTTAAAAAAAAAAAGAAGAAAAAGGTACTATGATGCTGTAATGTTGAAATTACAAGTAACTTGCACCACTAGCTTGCAGCAAACAATAACAAGACCAGAGACACTACATCAAAAGTACCTGGTAAAGGCCAAGTTCACATAGGATCAATGGAAGAAGAGCATCTGCCGCACCACTCACAAGATCAGTGCTGGAAGTATTATACGATAAGTTAAATATTATTATTTGACGACGGGAAATCTTGAATGATAAACGACTGTTTCATTCTTTGCATCATGCAAGAAGCTTGAATCGAGATCATTATATATATATATATACCTATATATATATATATATATATATATAGACACACAATATGTGTGACGGGAGCTATTCCCCAAAAAACCACAAATAAAATGAGAACCTAAGAAACTCTAGGAACCCTTAGATCTAAATAATTGGATGGTTGAGACTTAAATTTTAAATAACAATGTGCGGTGACAAGTCTGTAATAAACAGCACCTTATTTTCTCTCTCCTCTAAAAAATATTTACTTAAAATAAAATATCTCATGATCTAAAAATCGAAATTAAAATATGATTGCGAATTCTTGTTCAAAATTAAATTTTCTTTTAAACATTATCTGTAAAGAATATATTTCGTCAACTGTGAACCATAAAATATATACTAATACACTGAATCATGAACTTACAACGGTGAACCATGAAATCAATATTGTAAATCATGAAATTCAATTTGTGATGATAAGTAACCAAACACAAGCACTCACAATTGTGAACCATGAAAACACAACTATGAACTATGAAATCAATACTATGAACTATAAATTTCAATTTTGCACTAAAAATAGCCTGAACCAAGTATTTCACAACTGTGAACCATGAAATAAATATCGTGAACCATAAAATTCAATTTGTACTGAAAAATAGCCTGAATCATGAAATTGCAACATTGAACCGTAAAATTAATACCCTGAACCACAAAATTCAATTTGTGCAGAAAATTAACCCAACACAAGCATTCACAAGTGTGAATCATGAAAACACAACTATGAACCATGAAATTAATACAGTAAACCTAAAATTCAATTTGCATTAAAAAATAATTGAGATATTAAGTTAGACTAATAAAAATCTTTGAAACATATTCTTCATCGATCTCGTTTAAAAGAGAATTCAATTTTAAATAAAAATCCGCAATCTGATTTTTTTTTTCAAGTTATTGATCATGAGAGATTTCATTTTAAATAATACACATTTTTTAGAGGAGAGAGCAATAAGGTAGTTATATAAATATTATGTACTTTTAATTTATTACAGAATTGCCACCACTTAATGTTTCTCTTCAATCTAATCTAAGTTGTTCAATTAATTAGATCTAAGGGCTTTAAGAGGTTCCTAGATTCAAACTTTATTTGTGGCTCTCATTTGAACACCTATGTGTGTGAATCATTATATATATATATATATATATATATATTTGTATAAAGTGTGTTTCTAATGCCATCTCATCTCACCTGTAATCCTCGAAAAAGAGAAACTGCATCAGTGAACGCAGAAATCTACTTAGAATGCCGTCGTGTAAATTTCCTTCAGGATCCTTGTAGGATATAGCATTTGAGCCTAAACCTATTTTACCTGCACCAGTTTCCTTGTAGTGGTATGATGCAATAGCTTTCAGAGACATCAGACACATATCAACAACTTCCGGATCCTACAATACAGGTGGGAAGAAACAGAATCAGAAAAGAAAGCCAGGTGTAGATAAATAAGGACAGCCTCAACCAAAACCTTTTCCTTGTTTACTGGATGAATAACCTCGAAATACATCAACATAGCAGTAACTTTCGTACGAGTTCAATCCACGAGACACACCGATATTTGTTGCATGAAACTGATATGACATCAGTTAAGGACAGTCATTTACCTGATGGTGAAGACCAAAATCAAGAGTTCCCAATACATGAGCAAAGGCTTCACTGTTTAGTTGTGCAACCATTTCAGGATACACCTCCAGCATATGAGATAGCAATGAAAAGTACTGCCCAAGAGAAAATCAACCATTAGCCTTACAACTAGATATTGGCCTCATAATCTTATTTCAAGCATAGCAATAGCAAAAGTGAAGTACTGCCTGGAAAAGTTCAAGTTTGTCAAAAAGTAGATATATACTAGGCATGTTGAATCACTGTGGATGGAAAAACTCACATCATGGCAGAGCTTAGGGTATTTCAGCAACTCCAATGTTATTAGAGGGCTAACTATGTGAAGACCCACGTATACAACCTGCAAGACAAGTGTTCTCAGAAGCCATTCAAATGAAATCTAGTACAGCATTCAAAATATGAGTGAACATACCTGAGAAATGTTTGTGCTCTGATCCTCAATAGAATCTGATGAAAAGTCAACCTGTCAATCAAACTACTGTTCAATGTACTGATGCGAACGACTAAGTTTTGTTTTTTAGTTAACAGGATATGAAGACCTATTAACTGAGGTAAACAAAGATAAGTACCAGATCCTTTGAGCATAGACTCGAAAGAAGTTGTAAAAGAGCTCGTAAATCCCTATATTTTTCAGCATTTGCTTCACTCAGCAAGCTACTTGAAAGACTTAGGGATATCTGCAAAGCCAGAAAATTTATCTAAGTTATAGGAGCAAAGGCAATTCATAAAAACTCATTTGAGTTGGGGAAATTCTTTCTAACAACATTGAAAATTTTTGCACTAAGACCAAAAGATGTTAGCAATCATAAAGTAACTGCGCGAGAAAAGGTGAAGGAGCTAAAGTAAAAATCTGAGTGCCTCCATGATTTACAGTATTCCTTGTTCCTTTCAGCATACACATTTATGGTACTATCACAACCCCACATTCAATTCCCATTTATAACATGTACAATGGAACCAAGGTAACATGGGTTCTGTTCTCTAACTAGTTTCTTTGCTGGAACAAAGGAAGAGGATCATATAAACCATGCAGTTAATCCAACTGTGGTGGCAAACTTGGTGACATTCCATCGAAGCAGATTAAAAATGATCAGTAAGTTCTAGACTTGTGAATATGATAAATGCCTCTGAATTCTGCTAAATCTAATCAGGAATAAGGGTACCACTAACAATAACCAGTTGCACCTATTCAAAATAAGTATTCATCTAGGACCCTAAAAGGGGCCATGAACCATGCGGCATGTCAAACAAAGCAGAAGCAATACGACTGTCTGGAGAAAATTGTTTTATACGTGACAAGTTAACTCACCATTGGATAAACTAAAACAATTTCTTTCTGAATAAAAACAAAAACAAAACAAATCAATAATAATAACACTAATTATTGTTCATCAATAGCAATATGACTGGAGAAAATTGTTTTATGCATGACAACTTAAACTCATTATTGAATAAACTAGAAAATTTTCTTTCTGAATAAAAACAAAAAAAAAATCAATAATAATAACACTAATTAATGTTATCATCAATATTATAATGATATAAGAAATTAGTGTGAAAACTGAAGAAAGAAAAATTATGGCTGATAATGTTATTTTGGACATACATCACTAGAACATGCTACCTCCCTTGTGAACCTCTTGATGGAACAAAAAAAAACTAAACATGTTACTTTCCAAGAACTATTTTAATTTCTTTTTTTGATTTTTCTCCATTAGCACAAAAAACCAATAGCAGATTAGGTTAATGAAGAATGCTCAAGCTTCATAAGAAACTTGGATATATGATCACTTGTAGGGGTGTAAGTCCAAACCGACGACCAAACCGAACTGAATCAAATCGATGAGTTTAGTTTGGTTTCGATCAACGGCGGTTCGATTACGGTTCGAAAAATTTCCAAACCGCACGGTTCGGTTTACGATTTCGACACCTCAAACCAAACCGAACCGATAGCTAATGTATATGTATATTTTCATATAAACCCCTCATATTTTTTTATATATTTATATATACCCCTTTTAATTTTATAT
>JAOWAN010000051.1:2853124-2868244 GCA_028566635.1 Lobelia cardinalis | reverse complement strand
CGCGCCTTTCCCTCGCCTTTGGAACGTCGCCCCGCCTTGACCCTGTGAAGCGCAAAAGGTGCGCCCGCCTGCGCCTGAGGCTGAGGCGCGCGCCTTTGTGCGCCTTTAATAACTATGGTACCAACTCATTAGGGGCAGTTGTAGTTTGGTAATTTCTTAAAACATAATTTGAATTTATAACACATTAATTATTGAAGTATAGTCAAAATATTATTTGATCCGAATTTAGAAATCATATTTCTTACAAAATAATACTCCGTCCTTGGTAAGAGTTCATCTTTAAGAGAGAGAGAGAGAGAGAGAGAGAGAGACACCGGATATTCAATATCCATGGCAGTGGAGGCAGAGAGGGGAGGGAAAACCACAAGTACCGGCAGAGGACGAAACGTCCACTCCTCTTTGTCTCTCTCTGGGTGGGCACAAAGATCCTAACATGCCATAGGACGAGAGCTCTTACGCAGTAAACTTCCCGATCTGGTACATCTTATTACCAATTCACCCCATTGGATCGATCTCTTCCTTAAGTAGGAAGCATAGGCAAAGGGGGCGGGGAAGATATGAATGGCAGTAGGCCGTCTCTGAATTTATTCATTTATTGCTTATCCTTGATTTCATTTACAGTTGCACCCCCTCAATCATATTTTTTAACACTCAGGTAACAAAAAGGTTTTTCAAGCAGCGTAAATATTGTTCATGGTTATATTTAACTCTATTTGAGAATTGAATGGTAAAGCAAGATCTCAAGTGAAAGTTTCATGGTTACAATTTTATTTAACCCTATTTTTAAAAACTGTATGAAAGTAATACTTGTTCGTATCTTTTAGAAATACTTAGATTCATCTACTCATCTATTTTGAAGGTCACCATGTTCATGTTGGAGTTGCATAGTTAGCGACATTCCATAGTATTAATGATTAAACAACTGCATATAAGATACAATAGAAAGACAAGAGAACCCATTTTCTATAAACATCTGTGCATTAAACCTATTATTGCTCGTGGTACTGATATTTTTAAGTTATGTTACCCTCAACCCTTCACTTTTGCCAAAGTACTCGTGTCGGACACAACACGACATGGGTGTGGGTGTGGGTGTGGGTGTGGGTGTGGGTATGGGTATGGATGTTTTACACTATATTTGGAGTAATATTTACAATATCGGAGGATCCGCACCCGTGTCGGATCCTTGTAGACGAGTCCAGGTAACATAGTTTTTAAGGCATGGTTTTCATATATTATTGAAGAATGTGTGAATGTGTTCAGTTTTCTCCATTGGTATACTGAGACAGTTGTGGTATGATTGACAGCAGAAACACTTGCTGGTCACAACAACATAATAATTAAGAGTAATATTTCTCCAACAAAGGATGTTCTGTCTTGCAAACAAGACTAAAATGATTGGCGACATCGAACTATTTATACAGGTAGTGCCAGCAAATTTAAAATTTAACCAAATATTTTTAAAAAAAATACTTCTTGCGCATTTATAAAAACATTTATCGAAAACACTTGACATTCTTGCAACAATTGAGATTTTAGAATCTAATATACAATATCATACGATTTTCAAAGAAGGAAATTGATACTTACTATGGAACGGACTGAGTACTAAGGCAAATAATTGCCTGCAGGAGGATACCAAACTGTATTGTCCGGAAAACACTTACCAATCCACTGGAAATACTAGCCATGATGCATTTTTCCAGTGAAAAACATTAATAAATCTGGTTTTCCACAAGCGGCCCGCTTCTACTTTTAATAAGTGGTCGGATTCTGACTTTCAACAAGTGTGCCCGGTCCTAATAGTCAATTGAACGAATCCAGGTTTTTATGACATTTAAGGAATAAAAAACCCAGCTAAACTTGGCTTATCCAAAAAACTTGTCAATGTTTCTTATGCTAGTTCCTACTAGCAAGAAAACTAAAGCATAAAGTATTAAGAAAAACGCAGCTTGGAGAACGAACAGAGTTTGTAGCATTCATAGAAAATGAACACCACCTTGGTTCTAAAATCAAACAACTGCTGTTTCTACAAAGGAAGTAGATGCTTTACCCAGAAAGTAAAACTACTGGATGTTTGTCTGTTTCCACAGAATCCAATAGATGAGTTTGTATAGGCTTCGGTACCTGAACGTCACAAATTAATGAATGAAGTTTCTGGCGGCTAGAAAGACATATAAAGAAAAAGTAACACAAGATCCTAGTATTTCTTCAGGTGGAAATAATTTAGTTTGAAAACAAATAGTTTTTTTTAATAAAAGAAGAAATTTTATTACAAAATAGAGAAAGAATACAAACATGACAGACAAGGAATTTGCCTAAAAACTACAACGATGAACAAAAATAGAAGAGACACCAGACTTGAAACAGCTAATGCAATACTGAACCAGCCCCTAACTAGATCGGCTAGCAACAAGTCTCGAAAAGCCCGAAAAGCCCAAAAGCTCCTCGCCCATTAGGGAAGCCTGAAAGGAAATCCTCTCCCACATGAGAGGAAAAGAGAGCTCATGATCCCTGAAAATTTGAGAGTTCCATATTCAGAGCAAAGTGAACATAGCACAACTCCAGCAAATAGCAAATAGAGGCATCCTTACTCCAACCGAAGCCCTAATGTCTAAGCATACAGAACTCCCGAACTGTTTGAGGGATGATACAATCATCTCGTACTGCAAATAGAGAACACCATAAACAACAAGCTATGGGGCAATGCAAGAACAAATGCTCGTGAGCAGGGGCGGATCTAATCTATATTTGTTGCCCGGGGGGGGGGGGATAATTGCGGGGATTAGGGGGCAGCGCCCCGGTATTTATTTATTTTTTTTAGTAATTTATACGCATATAAAGTGATTTGGGAAATAAAGTAATTTTTTTTGGAGTAACACACTCATTTAATTTTTAGAGATGAATTTATGGGGATATTATTGGATTCCATTGAAATATTCAATTTACAAAGGGATTGGGGGGGCAATTTTTTTTTTAAGGATGAAAATTAAAATTGATCATTTTTCTTTCTAATCCCTGAATTTTTTTTTTGTGGGCAGGGGGGGCGATCCCCTACTATGGTCCGCCCCTGCTCGTGAGTCTCACTGTACCCCTTACACATTACACATACATCCGGGGATAAGGCATTATTCCATTTAGTCAGTCAGTTCTCCTTGGTTGGTTAGTGGTGATCTCAATGTTGTTGCTCACAAATTGGAGAAATTGGGAGGAGTAGGTTGGGACTTGCAGGCGATGGAGGAGTTTAATGATTTTTCAAAGTCAGGCTGGTCTATCGGATGCTGGGTTCCAAGGCAGTGTCTTCACCTGGTGTAATAATCAGGAGGGTCGAGCTAGAATTTGGAGCGCCCGGACGTTTTTTTTTTTTAACAGATCAGCTATTACTTCTTTGCCAAAATGAAGTGTTGCCATTTAGCGTGTGTGATCATACTCCGTTATTATTAGAATTCAGCCTTACTATAAAGCCAAAGGCAGGTTTTAAAATCCAAAGGATGTGGTTGGATCACAATGATTTTCAGCCTTCGTGAGCCAGCAATGGCAGAGGCCAGTTTATGGTAGGCCCATGTTCGTATTCATAAGAAATTATCTCTGTTAAGGGCGGCGCTCAAAAATTGGAATTGGAATACGTTTGGTCAGATGCAGAGGAGACTAGAGAAGGAGGAGGATGAAATTATGCGATTAGAAGTTTCTTTGCAACAGCAGTGGTCGGATGTGGTAAACGATGATTTGAACAGTGCCAAACAGGATTTTGCACAGCTTATTAGATGGGAAACAGTTGGTACAACAGAAATCAAGAGTCAAATGGCTGAAAGATGGGGATAGGAACACTTCCTTTTTTCATGCGGCTCTGAAGGAGCAGCAGAAGTACAATGTCGGATTCAATTGGAGGATGGCTCGTGGTGTCAAGATTCAAAGGTCATTGGTGAGAAGGCAGTTGATTACTTTGCCTCTTTGTTTACAACATCTAATTATGTAATGAACGATGATTTGTTTAGAGATGTTCCTAGATCAGTTACAGCTCAGCAGAATGAGGTCATTGTGGCTCTACCTTGTGAGGACGAGATATGGGCAGCAAGTCAAGGGTTAGATTCGAACATTACCCCAGGGAGGAGATATGGGCTCCTCCCGCACATTGATCTCTAGGAATCTATCAATCCTCGTAGCACAGTTCTTCTCCCCAGCAACAGACCAAATGAAGGTAACATTGGCTAACGGTAGATTGCTCAACTTATGCTCCCAAATAAACTATTCAGAAGAATGCGTGCTAGTAGTCAATTTTGAACCTTCCAATTTCTCATTTTGGCAACGAATGGCATTGTAACATTGGCTAACGGAAGATCTCTCAACTCACGCTCCCAAATAAACTATTCCGAGAATGCGTGCTAGTAATCAATTTAGAGCCTTCCAATTTCTCATGTTGACAACAAATGACATTGGAAATTCCCCCAATACACTAGTGAGAACCACACAACCCTGCTAGGCTGTGAATATCTTCACAATAAACTTCCCTCCCTCGATAACTACTAGATCCATATAACGCACTAACCCACCACTCTCCATAACCCCCAACTTCCATTCTAATTGACAAATTAAAAGTACCATGTCCGACCTCACTCTTAGACGTTACGCAATTATCCCAAATAATAATAATCCCACCAGACGCCTCAGTTGTCATAAGTACTCCCAATCCTTATGCTAAGTGCCCTAAATGCTGTTAATCAGACTACTATTGACCTTTTCTCTTCCTAGAGAAGAGAACAACAATTTCTGCATTGGCCCGGGACAAAACCTCTCAGAGCTCATGACGCTTCAGCTTCTCCTCTAAACCCCTCACACTAAAACTCAACACTCTCATATTAATGACGAGGTGAAGTACCCTTCCATTCGTTTCCAACTTATCGTAATTAACATCCGACCGTCGGCTCAAATCCTCATCCCCTTAAACATTTACCCGACGTCTGCACATCTCTAGAATCCACCACCACCTTCAAAGGACTTCCTCTTGGATATACCAAACGAGCCCCTAAACCTTCCAACAGCCTCTCGGGTTCCCAATCATCATGAACATTACTAATCAGCAGAATAGCCATTTCATACCCCTTACCCCCTTTATCTGTCTAGATAGGATAATCTGGAACTTGTATGGTACACACGTGCCGGTAAAACTCCTGCACGAGACCCCTCACTTCCAGCATTGTTCCCACCCTTTTTAAAATTTCGCAAGATTATCATTGGTCTCCGCCGGAAGAATACCACGATTGTCAGCAATCGATGTATCTTTAAGACCATTATCTCCGGCATGTGTCAAGATATCTGCCCCAAGATCAGTCGTCGTATCAAGTTGCATACCCCTCTAAGCCCTCTCTTTTCTGCCTCTTCTTCTCCATTACGTCGACCAGCATCTGGTCCTTAGGGAACCATGCCCACCTCGATGGCTTGTTAACTAATCCCATTGATTTGATGCAAATCCAGTTCTGGCGTTGCAGAGATCTTCCCGCCTAGATCAGGCCCACCTGTAGCACATCCGACCCTCTTCCAGGTCACCGTTGTCTGATCTGGAAGAATTGACATCGAAAGACTTTTTCGGTCTTGAAATTGGGGGAGATCCTCAAGAACCAATTTTGATTCAACTTCGATGTGTGACTTGGGTCTAGGTACATGGAGGATCCACGACCCATAGCCATATCCTGCCCCAATCTTGCATCTAACTAGAGGTCCATCTTTCCCTAGGCCAGAATTAAATTTTTTAGCTTGCCTTGAGCCCAATCTTCTAAACACAGAACCCCTTCTGAATCTTAGCCCAATTCCACTGCTTCGACTTTTGAAGTCACCTACTTTCCTTGAGGCCAAATTCTAAATTCTGATCCATTTCAAATCTCATTGTTCTCCTTAAAAAACTCCTTAAAATCATGTCTTTTCCATTTGACTTACAATCTTACTGCCGGCTGTAGCATCCCTAAAAATCCGTGAGAATCCTCCTGAGACCTCGCCCCCAGCAAACACTACCATGTCGGATGCCGCCCACAATCCACCAAATTCTTCCTCACCACCGCCTCTTTCTGGGCACCACCACTCATACCAGATTCAATATTTCCCCACTTTTCCTCTCTATCATTTCCAGAAACTATGGGTGTATATAACTGATGTAACATCCTCAAGCAGTTGTACCGAAAAACAGGCTTTACCGGAGTCTACATCGACTAACGTAAGAATAGTGCCCCCATTCTTAACCTGAATACGAACAAGCTCCCATGAACCTCCCCAATTTTCATCGACTCTGAAAAATCCACCTCAGAGATTGCAATGACTTTGTAACAACTGTGACTTGAATGAGAATCTACCTTACCTTTTCTCATTGCAAATGGCATAAAGTTTCCTGACCCAAGTTTCCCAATGACAAAAGGCCAAGGAACACCATCCTTATACGTGAATTCACTCTGAAAAATTATATCAACTCCCTAGGTGACGGGAGAATGAACAGAAGAACGGACTCTGGAAGACGACAAACTTAACACCCACTCCCACTGCTGTCCATGTCTTTGTTGCCAATGCAGCAATCCCCGACTCCGAGCCACCATACTTACTGAAATTCCCCACTAAACAACTCCTAAAGAACTCAAACCGACCCTCTATCACAGACCTTTCAACATCAATTACTACACCAGAAATTCTCTTCTCCAACTCGCTGCCACCTTCTAGAGGAAGAAAAGGCAGCGCCGCAAGCTTCTTATAATACATTAAAGCGTAGGAAAGTACTAAACTAAGAGGAAATAATCAACCAAAGATGACAGCTGAAAGAGAGAGAGAAAGAGAAACAGAGAGAGAGAGAGAGAGAGAAAAAGAAACAGAGAGAGAGAGAGAGAGAGAGAGAAGCCCGGCATATTATAGGTTTATACACAGAAAGATTGTTTTAGTTCACAAAGCAGGCAGTTACTATTTGGTCTGGACTTCTAGACTCATCTGAAAGGAGAAGATAAATTGTGAATTACTAAACCGAGATAAACAGAATGGACCGAGGATGATGCTGCTAGATCTGTAAAACTTTAGTTGACACAACTGGCAACATATTAGTTGAATGCTGTTGTGCACGTAAACTTGCAGTATAGATTCTCCTCTACACCACTTATGAAGTACCCACAAGTACCAAAATTGATTCAAATGAAAACAAAATAAATAAACAAAGGAACTTTATTACTATTTTGCAACTACAAATATAAATGATGATAATAAGCTAGAATGGGCTATACGGTCCTAATGCAACTGGTGGACTTGAAGTAATACTTCTCTTTTAGAAAAACAAAAACAAAAAATTTAAGAACTATAGGTCCTAAATACTGTAGAAAAAAGCATTGAAAAGGAAATAATACCAATGGCGTTTCACCCTCTCCTTCATCTGCCAAAACGTGCCCAGTAATCAGCAACAGCGAATAAAGCTCTTCCAAAGTTTCAGTTGGATCACTTGTGCCTCTGCCCTACGATGGTGTAAACATCTTGATGAAAACTGATAAGCCCAAACAGCGCAGCCATTGCATTAAAGGGGAAAACACAGAACAGTTAACAAATATAAGTTGGTTAAAGAGGCATCATATACTAATAAAGCATAGAATAATGGAGAAAAAAGGGAGTCACTTAAACTATGTTCTTAGTTTTCTATTCCATCCCATTATGCATACCTAATGGTGTATGAAACTAAGAACAGTTAACACTCAGAGATACAACAGTTCAATAATAACTCTTCCAAGCTGACAAAACAGTAAAACTAAACTAACTATAATAATAGTAATATGTGCATCTCTATGCCATCATGCTGTTTTATGCATCCCTTCACCTAACGTGGGCCAACTTCCCACCCAATACCCTCGGCAATCACGCTTGAGAGGTCACACGGCAACATTGGCTCCACGAGTCTGCATGGCCTCTGTTGTGACTTGTTAAGTTCCACAATGTACGAACTCACCCATGTGTGATTAGGTGAAAGTTCAGAAAGCGGCTATACATAGGAAGCCTCGGAAAACACTTCTAGAGGAACTCTATGATAGGGGAGAAAACCATTGATTACAAGGAAATCTTTGGAAACATCTGTAATGGCGGAAGCATATAGAAAGAGAACAGAATTCAGTAAATAGTAGAGGGAGAAAGAGAGAAGAAGAAGAAGGAGATGAAATACTTAACATCGCAAGGGATCAGCCGTTGCCCACAGGCCACAAAGGCAAGAGCCTAACTCAAATATTTTCTATCAACTCTTAATTAATGATGGGTGATTACATCGATCAAAACAAGCAAATCCTTGACCCCAAGGGCTAGTTAATGAAATCACTATAGGAAAAGAAAATAGGTCTAGGCTAATTAACCAGTAGAAAAAGAAATCCTACATATAGTAGGATTCTAATAATATAATTAAACCAGGAGAACTCTAATACTAATCCTACTTGGACAATGACAAATTAAATTTTAATAATCCCCAAATATTGGAATGACATCCCAGATCATTCCTAAATAATAATAGAGCAAATCCGAATAATAACTCAACTCTAATGCCTCTCCCCAGCATTTAAGAAAACTCAACCTCGAGATTTGTAATGGTGAAGAATGAAAATCGAAGAAGCCATCCATTGAAGCTTGAGTCCAAGTCATGAGCACAATTTTCTCAAAGATTAGATATAAGTAAGAACCGTGGACACACTTTTGGCTTGAAGATGTTGTCTGGACACATACATGACCGGTACGCAGGGACATCTTCAAAGCATACCTGGTCCCGACATGAACTTCAGATTGCATTAGTTCTGTTTCCTTGTATTCAATTTTGCAGTCAAGTAAATCTTTTACGGGGTCTTCAATTATATCCTTATGAGCAGCTTTTTGTGTTTAAGCAGTTCCCTCTTCTCCAACAAGACTTTGATAGTCAGCTCTTAACTCAGACAACATAACTTCTTGTCTGTTGATACTACGGGACAGAATATCATGCAATGTATGCATTCTAGCTAGCATGTCTGACTTAAGCTTTCATAGTCGCCATTTCAGCATTGTTAGCTAGCATTGTATATAACAATAGGGTTATGCTTTCCGTGTAAAGATACATGACTGAAGGTGGAAGGGAATTAAAGAAAGGAAGAAAATGGTCAGGGATCTGTTTGCAGAAAACAAAGAAAAAAGAAAAAAAAAATCAAGTTAAAACAGATCTGACAAGGGGTGGATTTGAGGGGATAAACGAACACAGGTCAGAATAAGTACTTTAACCCAGATCTAGGGTTAAAACATCCCAAACTTCTAGTTATTTTGGAGCCTAACGTGGGGCTGACAGAATCCATAGAATTTCTAGAAGCTTAGATTTCAGAACTGTTTGCATATGAATCCTGTCAATTCTCATATTTGGTTGTTTTGGGATAATGGCATTGATGTGTCAGTTGTAGAGGCAACCTCTCAATCTATTTCTGTGAATGTTTTACAAGAGGGAGGCATAGACTGTCTGGCTACCTTCATTTATGCAAAACGCACTAGAGAGGAAAGGTGGGATTTATGGGATCATCTTCAAGACTTGGCTCAAAGATTTCCTAAGAACTGGCTAGTTGGAGGAGACTTTAATGCTATGCTCAGTCCACAGGAGAAATTGGGAGGTACCAGTTTTGATCTTGGCAGTAAAGATGATTTTGCTAATTGCTTGCAAAATTGTGATCTCATGGATGTGGGGTTTGAGGGTAGGATCTATACTTGGTGCAATGGACATGATGGGTTGTCTAGAATTTGGGAAAGGATAGATAGAGTCTGTGCTAATGGCTTATACAACAGACAAATGCCACAAATCAAAGTTATACACCTGGCTAGAACAGTTTCTGACCACTCTCCTTTACTTGTTCATTTTCAAGCTATTGATTAACCTAAAAGTTCTTTCAAGTTTCTGAAGATGTGGCTTGATCATGAACACTTCCAAGGAATTGTGAGTAACCAATGGAACAGACCCATTCAAGGAGAACATGATCAGCTGTTTGTGCTCCATAAGAAATTGTTTTATTTGAAGAAGAATTTTCAGGGCAATTCTATCAGGGATATTGGAACACTATCAAACAGGATGTGTATGAAGCTCTCACTGCTTATTTTCAAGGGACTTCTTTGCCAGTTGGTTTGACCACTACCTCCATAGTCCTTATTCCTAAAGTCAAGCATCCAGCTTCTTTAGGAGACTTGAGGCCTATTAGTCCGTGCAACTTTTCCTGCAAAATCATCTCAAAGATCTTAGCTACAGGGTTATCTTCCATGCTTTCCAAGCTTATTTCCCAGGAGCAGTCTGGTTTTGTTAAGGGCAGGAGTATCCAAGAGAATGTAGCTTTAGCCCAAGAGTTAGTTCCAGCACCTTGACAGGAAGAATAGAGGGGGCAACTTGATTATTAAATTGGATATGTCCAAGGCTTATGACAGATTAGAGTGGGAAATTCTTCACAGAACAATGCAAGCAATGGGCTTTGATTCCACAGTTTGCCAGCTCATCCTCAACTCTCTCAACAATATCTGATACTCTATCAAGGTTAATGGGAAATCCTTTGGTTACTTTCCATCTACTAGAGGGGTAAGACAGGGGGATCCTCTCTCCCCCCCCCCCTCTTGTTTATCCTAGCATAGGAGGTGCTCTCTTTTAACCTCAATAGGGCTGTTAGGGAGTTACAATCAGGGTAGGAATAGTGTGCCTATTTCTCACCTATATTATGCAGATGATAGCCTTCTGTTTCACAATGGTAGCAGGCAGTCTGTGTTGGCTCTCAGGAATGTGGTGGTTATGTATGAAAGGGCTTCTGGTCAACTCGTCAATCTTGACAAGAG
Organism: Lobelia cardinalis; assembly: GCA_028566635.1. Classification (NCBI taxonomy): domain Eukaryota; kingdom Viridiplantae; phylum Streptophyta; class Magnoliopsida; order Asterales; family Campanulaceae; genus Lobelia; species Lobelia cardinalis. The sequence continues at coordinate 2,857,432 of JAOWAN010000051.1, read as the reverse complement.
TGCCTTTTATGCCTCTCATAGAAGTAACCCTAGATATATTAGCATGTGGAAATATCTGACAGGAATGAATCAGGGTTCTCTTCCTATAAAATACCTCGGCATCCCTTTGTTTAAAGGAAAGGTTAAAAGGTTATATTTTGAAGATCTTGAACAAAAGATAATCTCCAGAATTCAAGGATGGAAGACAAAGACTCTCTCCTCAAGTGGTAAGCTATGTCTTCTTCAGTCTGTTCTTTCATCCATTCCAGTGTGTACTCTAGCTTGTGTTAAGCTGCCAAAGTCCATTATTAAAAGATTAGAACAGCATTTTGCCTCTTTTCTTTGGAATACCAAGAGGGAGAAGAGACATCATTGGCTTAGTTGGCACAAGAATTGCAGTCCTAAATGTGAGGGTGGCCTAGGTTTATGACCTATTCAGGAAACAAGGGAAGCTATGCAAGCTAAGCTTGCCTCGTCTGTTCTCCAAAAGAAATCTCTATGGGCAAAATATGTGAACTCTAAATATTGCTCTAATCAGGTGTATAACCTTTCAGGAAGTGCCTCTACTGTCTGGCAACCGGTGTTCCCTTTGGTTAAGCTTTTGCAGCAGCACAGTGCATGGGTAGTAGGGGAGGGTTTGATCCCATTTTGGACATCAGCTTGGATAGGTGAACCATTTTTTTTTTTGGGATAAAAAAAAGAATTTTATTGATAGAGAAAGAATGTACAAAGAAAAGTGGACAAGAAATCCACCAAAAACAACAGATACACATGAAATTACACTATAGTAGTTTTCCGATCTCCAGCTAAATCTCCCAAAGAACCACCCTGAAAAGCGCCAAAACTCCTAGCCCATAGAGATGACTGCACAATAATCTTCTCCCACAACAATGGAAGCGATAACTCTCGATTTTTGAAGATCAGAGAATTTCACTCGATCAAGATATTCCACAATAAACTGAATACGGCACAATATATAGCAAAGAAGCATCCCTCGATCGACCAAAGCACACATGGCTAATCATAATGAACTCTTCCACGCTACGAGGCATAATGCATGTCTCACCCCGTACCCCAAATAACTTGCACCAAAGACTCCGACTCATGCATAAACAGATGCGCGTGAGACTCGCTAGCTATCATACACATGACGCACACATCTGGAGAGAGATGCATTTTCGATTGTCTCCTTTGCCGCCAATCATTCGTGTTCAAACGGCCAAGGACCATTGACCAAGCAAAGACCTTATATTTAAACGGGACCTTGGACTTTCAAATGAAATGGTAAAGAGGAAAGTCAAACAGTAAATCTGGACGAAGAATTTTGGTGAAGGACTTCACAGAAAAAGACCCGGTCCGATCAGGAACCAAATTCGCCGGTCGGATTGAAGATCCTAAGGACGAAAAGAGGACAGTTGAAGCAATAAATCTGCAACCGACATGGACTCTCTATTATTGAGATTCCTCACAAAATGAAAATCCCAGGTAACTTGACCCCCCTCCCTAACAAGGAAAGTAGCAATAGGCGCATTATGGAAATTGGAAAGTCAAAACAAACAAGAAAAGGTGACCTTAAGAGGAAAATTTCATATCTAGTGATCCTCCCAAAATCGGACTCGATTTCCAATCCCATCCTCATAACGAACATGAGGATAAAAAAAGTGAAAACAACTCGAAATGAACTTCCACGGCCTCGCATTCGGTAGAAAGACTCGCAGTTGCATCCCACGCATTATGGTTAACACCGAACTTGCTCCGAATAATTCTATGCCATAAAGAATCATGCTCCAGTGAAAAACGTCATTATCATTTACCAATGAGAGAAATATTCTTGATAATCAAGTTCCCTCACCCAAATCCCCCCTCTTCATTGGGTCGACTCACCTTCTTCCAACACACCAAATGAGACTTGCTCTCCTTTCCAGTTCCACACCACAAAAATCGACGCATTATTCCTTCCAACTGATGCTACTTTAACTGTTAAAGATGGTTTGCAGGACATCAAAGAGTAGCATCCTAAATCTAGTAGGATTAGGTAAAATACCAATAGGAAAATAAATTCCAAATATAGCAGGAATGTAATAATATAATTAAACTAAAAGAACTCCAATACCAATCCTACTTGGACTATGATAACTTAAATTCTCATAATCCCCAAATAAAAGAATGGCATCCCAGTTTGTTCCTAAATCATAATGCAGCAAATCCTAATAATAACTCAACTCAAATGCCTTTAGTTCTTGTGCTCAAGTCCTGCATCACCTGGTGGATGTCCACGATTACAAGCTTGGGGAATCCTAGGCACAAAGCCCCAAATTCACTTATTACACTTGGATGTGAGCATTTGATCTGTGTTCCTTGCTCTGACAATTACTGCACATTGTCATTCCCTTGATAGATAACCCGTGGCAGGTGGCCTTTCTTAAGTGGGTAATGTACCCTAGACGGTTGATGCAGTGAAGGTGTTTTCCTAAGCGAGTAATGTACCCTAGACAGGTGACCTTTGCCAGGGTTGTCCCTAGACGAGTGCAATGATCATGTTCATCGCAATGTCGTGTCATGTTCGTCATACTATTTACAACATAACCAAGCATTATTAACACTTGTGAGGATCACGTAACTATAGACATGCTGTGATAATAGAGGAGATTTTAACAATGCATCATCGCTTTAAACAACAGTTGCAGCTCAAGATGTTCTATTATCCATTCAAAATCACAGTACCACAATTGTTCCTTATTTGAACGAAAAGAGAAGTACCTGATGAAGCTTTTCAAAACGCTCTAAAAACAGCCTCATGAGTAAAGGAATTGTCAAGTCAATAGCTGCTCGTGCGATAAGGGCATAAGAGCTTAACCGTTCATCCATAGCTGCAAAAAGAGAACCGATATAAAGTCACTCGAGGATAACAATAGCAGGAAATATAGCTTGGTGAGATATGGCTGATGGCATGTACAAATAGAAAAAAAGAGGGAAGTCTTAATGTATGACTTTACCTGCTATAGAAGCCTGGAGGCAATCTTCATCATCACTGTTAGCAGATGCAGAAGCAGCTGTATGATGAACCTTTAGGGGTCAAGCAAAAAGAAATAACAACCTCTTGCCAACATAAAGCAACAGTAAATGGTGGAAATCAGAGGCACCTTTCAACTCAGATTCTACGATTAGGCTAAAAAGATTGGCTGCAGCATTTATCCCCTCCGGTGGGAGCAATGAATTCAGATCCGTGCTATTGGCTGCCTGAAAACAACTGGAAGAATTAAGAAACACTAAAGGAAGGGTTCTACTAAGGCATTTACATTATACTGTCTGTCCCACATGAAGAGGAACAGTTTCTTCTTTGGTTCATCCACTTGAAGAGGGGTATTTCCATTTTGGTCCATCCCACTTAGCAATACTACCCTCCCTTTCTCGTGAGAGATAAAGATGGTCCTCTTGATGGATATTTCATGAAATCATCAGGTTTTCAAAACTTTTCTAATTTGCAGATTTAGTCAAAGTTTCCCCCTTCATGTGAAGACATAAAGTATTATATAAGCTTCATTGTACCAGCAGCCTATGAATATGCAAAATGGTTCTCAAGTAAATTCAGTTCAACTAGTTATTCCCCTAATTATTTGGAGGGGAGGGGTGCCTAGAACTCATGGATCCAACATGATAACTATCAAGCTGCTAATACAAAACAATTCTTTCATCTGGGCTTAATTTCTGCCCTGCAGTGGATACTAACTAAGAACACGTTTGTTCTTACAGATAAATGCATAGGAACCCAAAAGAAGAGGAGTGTGAAAAGTTTATTCATTGGTTTCTATTGTAGGATTAAACAAATTGTGTAATTAGGGCCTGTAACTTTGCGATGTGCCTTTATCTTTGGAGGCTCAAGCGGAAGCGCGTTTACTTATGTTTTCTCATATGAATCTCTTGTCTCCAGCTATTTGGGATCCCATTTCCGTACCCGCTCGAGTATATTCAATTATGAGATTGTTCTGTTTTATTAGGACTTAGGAGATTTGATTAGGGGAGAGTCAAAGTTTCAATCTTTATGTAAATCAGCAAGTGTATACATTCCTATTGATTCAATAGAGAACATATATAAATTTTATCCACTTCTTCAACATGGTCTAAAGCTCTCCGGAGAATTCTAATTTTTTTGCAGCAGATGTCATCACCAAATCTTTCTAACCATGGTCTTTGTTGCAGTTTTTTCCTCTAAATACCCTGCATTCATTCTTGTATACTGTTTCAATCCCCGTGTCACCGGCCGGCTACTCGTAGGCACGAGAGGCTCTCAGCGGGTGCGTCGCGAAGCCCCACAACAAGGCAACGCCC
>JAOWAN010000051.1:2832183-2847103 GCA_028566635.1 Lobelia cardinalis | reverse complement strand
TTATTTTTATTTTTATTTTTATTTTTATTTTTATTTTTATTTTTATTTTTATTTTTATTTTTATTTTTATTTTTATTAGAAGGAATAGAATGTACAAAAGAGGAGGACAAGCTGGTCCCCCTAAAGGAAAAAAACAGAAAAAGAAAAGGAAAGGAAATAAAAGTAAAACCCATAGAACAGGCCCAACCAAAAGTAACCAAGCTAAACTAGTGAATTACTGCATCTAAGTCTGATACAGACACCCCATTGAAAGCCCTCAATGCCAAGGCCCATAGAGATGCGCGATAATGAATCCTTTCTTTGAATACATCAAAGTGTACGGCCTGGTTATGAAAAATCCTTGTGATCCTCTCCATCCAAATACTCCACCATGTGCCAAAAACAGCACAATTCCAAAGGCAGGCAGCATCATTATCGCTCCCAAGACCCCTAAACCATGTACAAAGATAGTCTTCAAACAGATGTGAGGCACACCCAATTCTCTTTTTGAATAGCGAACAACTCACACCATAAACTCCAAGCCATAGTTATCGAAGGCGAAAGGCGAGAGTGAGGCGAAAGGTACCTGAGGCGGCCGAAAGCGAGGGGAGAAGCGAAGCGAAAAAAAGCGACAATATAGGGGAGAAGAATCAAATATATACATAATGTTAAAATGACATTAATATATGAAATTACCTTGATAGTAAGCTAAATTTCAGCATCCATAAAAATTTCGAATAATGATTAATTGTCATGCAATGAGAAAGTCAAAAGAAAGCAAATGGACAAGCGATAACAAAGTCATAAAAACCATAAACGAAAGCAAATTTAGTTTGTGGGCAAGTGACAAGAAGTAGAAAAGATCAAGTATCTCATCCGCATCGCCCAAAACCAACTCGAGTCCATCTCCGTCACAAACCAGACCGCTGGCAATTTGAATAATAATAATAATGCATGCTCATCAGTTAGTTCGCCAGCAGCCCGGACCTCAGGCAGTCACGGCAGCCCGAACCTCAGGCAGTCGCGGCAGCCCGGCCCACAAATAGTCACCGGCAGCCTGGAGTTTGTCTGAAGTCGGCGTCGCTCTCCCTCTCGCTGTCGTCTCTCCTCCAGTCACTACTTCGTCTCTCTTCTCCCCAGTGCGATAGAAAGAAAATAGAAGTGAGAAGTCGTGTTTTTCTTTTTTGAGATCTAGGTCATTCTTATGTTGTCGTTTGGTGGGTTATTAAGTGTCGTTTCACGCCCAAGGACCTTTTTTACATAACCTAACTTTTAAAAGGGGCTTAAAGTGTATACTTTTAAAAATGACATCAACTAACGCCTTCGCCTTATAAAGCCCAGTCGACCTCTACTCCCAGGCGGCAACTTTTCAACTGAGTCGACCGAGGCGAGTGCCTTAAATAACTATGCTCCAAGATATGGGACAATGAAGAAAAAGATGTTTGTGAGATTCACTATTGCCATTATACATAACACATATGTCCGGGGACAAGGCTGTGTGAGGTCGTCCTGTTGCCTAAGATCATTGGTATTAAGTCGGCTCAACACAGGAGACCATGCAAACACTTTTAATTTGGATGGAACCTTGGTTTCCAAATGAAGGACGACAAAGGGACGAAAACTGGATAATGTGAATGGATAAGAGATTTCATAAGAGATCGAGTTGAAGTGAGATCTCACCAGCATCCATATCCAAGTCAACATAGCATAAATAACAAGTACACATTCTATTTATGGTCACGTAGATGCATCATTCAGTTTTCTAACAACAATATGAGAACAGACTAGTTACCTGAACTATGGTATAATCAGACACCTTAAGTGAGCTATTGTCTTGTCTAGCAACAGATGAGAAAAGATTTATACTGTTTTTTGCACTATTAATTGTATTCTTGTTGTAACGGAAATCCCATGTCAAGGTCTGGAGCATGAACCGAAGTGCTGCTGAACAAACTTTAACCTCAGCTACAGCAGAATCAGATTCTATAATTACATTTGTGACACTGAGAGCAGCATCCTGTGCCCAACAGTAGAATGTCTGTGAATTGAGAAAGAAAAATAAATATGCAGACATAAAAATAGAAAGAAAGTAAAGAAGGCCTTCATAATTTAGACTATGAAAATGAAAAACAATTTGAACATGCCGTGAAGAACAATAGGAGGATAGGATTGCATGCAGTAATACCACGAAGAAGAAAAAATATGGACAAAGCTCAATAACCTTCAGGTAATCAAGTTCTAGTGATGCATGGCACTGCTCATGAAACTCCCTGGGAAGGCCAAGAGCAGACGAAGTAGAAGGTGAAAATTCAGATACCTGAAAAACAATCACGATATTTAGCAGGAAGATGATAAAGCCAAAGCGTGATACGCACGGAACGAAATTGCCACATCATTTGCTAAATACCAAAGATTCGAGGAAGTTAATTCCCGTGAACTGCACATCTAGACCATGGCTTCCAAGAACAGCCTGTTTTACCTGTCTCCAAAGAAGTACTTGTCATTTAAACACAAAAAAGAAGAAGAAATTCTGAGAAAAGTCTACATAAATATATGTCTGTGTCTGTGTCTGTGTCTGTATAGGAGATGGAAAATGTCCTGAAATTCTCTTGTTTATTTGTTCCTTGATTTTGCACACTTTTTTATAGTAATCAAATTTTACGTATGATGTCTAAATAGGTTATTTTCTCTCTCTAAAATGCTCTCTCCCAGTTAGGCTTGGCAAGCTTTGCTTGAATCTGTAATCCCGCAAACTCCAAATTCCATCTCTTGATTTGATTCAACGGCGCCATGGTCTGCTTGAATCATAACGGTAGAGGCATCGGAGGAGAAATGGTATGATTTGCTTAGTTTGACACAAACCTGTTTCAGAGCTTTTTTTTGAGTTTTTTCTGTTTTTTGATTTTATTTTATTTTTGGTTTGATCCTTTAGGAGCGTGGCAGATTTACCTAAGCTCTCTTCAGGGAGGAAGTTCAGTGGTTAAAAGGAATGGTGGTGCTTTCGTTCAAGTGGAGCGTGGTGGCATTGAGAATCGATTAGAGTTCCTTTGATGTTGTTTGGTAGGAAGAGGTATGTGGAAACGGAATCGGAAATTGCCTTTGCAAAAGTTTGGAATACAGTGACACCGGTGGTGGTTCGACGGTTACCTGAATGCAGATTACTGTTTCTTCTACCGTCTCCGCAAGAAGATGATCGTGTTTATAAAAGTGGTCTAAAGTGGAATGCAAGTAGCGTTATTGTGGCCGTCGAGAATCCTGGATTCTTGTCAAAGGTCTGCCACTTCATCTTTGGTGTTTAAGTGTGTTTAAGGACATTGGGGATATTTTGTGGTGAATTCGTGGAGATTGATAATTGGGGTGGTTCGTGGGAATTTGTCCGCATCAGAATCAAGTCCGGCAGCCATGTTCTACCGGTGGTGGAGGTAGATTCCGAAAAAGCAATGTTTCAGGTACAAGTTTTTGTGGATTTGCCCACTATAATGTTTGATCATAGAACTTATGGTCCAGAAAAAAACGAAGGATCCTCGAGGAATTCCTGGGGAGACAGGGGGTGCCGCTAGGATGGTGGTGGAGGATCGCAAGTTGATGACGAAGCAGGGCAGGAATTGAAATGAGATTATTTCGAATTCAAACTACTTTTTTGAAGGCTATAATTTAGGAGGAAATGTTGGAGTAACTGAAGGAGATAATTTAAAATCGCGGGAGTTAAGGAAATCGCAGACACAACGTAATATTTATGTTTTTAAGCGAAGAGGAAGTCTGAGGTAGATAAGAAGAAGCACAGGTGGTAGGGAATTCAGATCTGGTGTTATGTTTGGGCTGTGGGGCAGGCAGTTATCGGTTTTCAAGAGATTGGGCCCTAGGCCAAGACCAATGCATAATGTGGGCATTAAGTCTATTTTTGAAAGATTGGGCCGAGATCTTAGTGGACCAAGAAAAGAAATCAACGTCAGAAGTTCTGTTTTAAAAAAAGGGTCAAAACACTTGGGTCTTTCTATTCGTCGTAGGTCGGGTCTCAGGTCTTCTCCATTAAGACCTCCGATTGTTGTTGGACCTGGCCCAAAGTCGATGGAAATTCTCCAGGACTCAGAGGCGATCATTCCACTCCCTCCTTCAGCTTTTGGTGAACGACGCAGCCCTGGAATCAAAAAGTCAGCGCCGACTATGGGTTGTGCTCGGATCGATGGTTGTTGCAGGGAAAAAGTCAAGTGTTGTGCTGCTTCTGAGCTTCGGCAGAAGCAGGAGACGCGGTTCAGTGTTGACAGGAGGTCGGCGAGGGTTTACAAATCTCGGACAATGGGTGAACATAGTCAGAAGGGGATTGTTGTGTGGAGACCAGTTTCAAATCAATCACGGAAGCTAGCGCGGACGGTTCTGAATTCGGTTCCCATCTTGATTAAAGATTGATCCTAGATATCAAAATATTTGCTTTTGAGGTATTTCTTCTCCATCTAACATAACTTTCACTTCATTAATATTCCTCTTACCACTAAAGTTGCGAACCACTTACTCTATTCTCCTCCTAGTTATTTTAAACCTTTTGACTTCTAAAACTTCTCTCCATTTTTCTAACTTATCATTAATCTCATTCTTTGTTTCATCGATACGACAATGTCATCGGCAAAGAGCATGCACCGCATATCATCTTGTAGACAAACAGTGAGGACATTTGTAAACCTACCACGCCCCTCGGACAAAAATAGCATTGTATCATCAGCAAACCTACCATGCCCCTAGGACAAAAATAGCATTGTATCATCAGCATAATGAAGATGAGAGACTTTGCCGTCATTTTCATACCCACTAGCCCTCTAGCACACCCCTCACCTCATTCCTCATAAGCAACCTACTAAGAACATCCACAATTAGCGTAAAACGGAAGGGAGACATCAGATCCCACTGTGCTTCCTTAGGCTCCCCATTAACCATAACAGAGAATGAGAAAGAGGCAATTCACCCTTGGATCCATCTCCGCAATCTGGAACTAAAACCTTTCTTATCCATAACTAGATCAAGAAATGCCAATTAACCCGATCATAACGCTTTCTCAAAATTCAACCGAAGAATTAACCCTTTCCTGCCTCTTTTCCTTATCTCTCTTTTATTTCTTCATCCTTGACCGAAAACGTAGAGTCTTCATCCTTAATGCACATTACCTCGTTGAAATCTCTTATTTTCCTATCCTGATTACACAAGTTTGTATAAAGGCATTTCCTCTTTTGTATCTAATTTATTAAAAAACTCATCAAATGCTTACCTTAGCCTCTCTCACGGCTATCTTTACTTCCTCATCAGCAACTTTGTATCGTTCTAAATCATTTAGGTTTTTAGATTTTTGCCAAGTTTTATAAGTTTCTCTTTTTAGTGGGACTACTTTTGAACTTCCTCATTCCACCACCACATTTCTTTATTTATATGTCTCCTGCCTTTAGATTCCCCTAATAGCTCTTTTGACACCATTTTTAATGCACTCGCATATCTAATTCTACATCTCACTGATCTCATCCTCTATATTTCACGTCGTATCTTTTTATCATTTTATCTCTAAATAAACCTAATGTCTCACCTTTTAGATCCCATTACTTGGTTCTTTATGGATGTACTAAACAAATTTCATGATGGACTCGCATAATTGTTTAGAAAGAATACAAACAAAAGTGTACAAGAAAAACAATATTCCCTTTGTCCCTAAATGAGTGTCTTGTTTGATTTTTGAAAAGCCAACATAATAATTATTAAACTAATGATCTAACATAAGTTTTTTATATTTTAGACTCTAAACTTTTAATCTTTGTTGGAATATTAACTTAAACTTTCAATTATATTTTTGTAACTTCACAACAAAAAGTCAATTAACATAAAAAATTGGTCAAAGTTTATTAAATTGACCAAAAAAAGTCAAAAACAAGACACTTATTTAGGGACGGAGGGAGTAATAACAATATCATTAACTAGCAAAGCATGAGGTAACACCAGCTGAAAGTCCTCTTAGAAAATACAAAACGGAATTTTGAAAAAAACAAAAATGAAACTGAGTACTAAGGGAATTACATTACCTCGTAGAAAAACTCCTCCTTCTCAGCAGCTGTGAAGTCTAGCCTGCAAATACAAAATGTCATCTGAACACAAGGTTTTCCAAAAATAAAGACTTGATTTTGATAGACAATATCTCACTTTCTTTATTTAAAATTTCAAATTTAAAAAATGATAATAAAGACGTAATTTTGGATATAGCATAGTTGGGTTCAAAGGTGCATGTCCGAATGTTGAGACATTAAAACCTGCATCTGATCAAGAGCAGCATGCACACCTAGAAGCCTGAACCTTGACAGTGATCCAACCAAAACCAAAGAAGAATGAATTGACGGAATACTAGGAAAACTGCAGGAGTTAGGAGCCACAATGATGCCCCATCACAGAAAAATGCGACGGCCAAGTTTTGTCCATCTTTCACCAACATGGGTTGAAACACATCGCAAAGGAATCCTATATCATATTCATCTAGGACTAAATCATTAAAACTCTGGCGACTCTGCTGGCCTAATGGTAGATTTCATGTAGATTGGGGACGAAATTAGCATGCAAGTTTAGACATAAACTCCCCCGAACTCGTTGGAGCAAAACTAGATCCAAGTGATTCGGGTGATGGTAGGCGAATCAGGGAGGAAGAGATAAAGCAAGGAAAACCTAAAGTTTACCACCACCGGAGTTCAATCTGCCATAAACCGCCTATTTGTTCTCTGCTTTTCTCTCTTCTTGTAGCTGGGTAGCATGTTAATGTCTAGGTTTCCATCTAAAAAAGTAACTTGCAGTAAGAAGATCTATATTAATTGAATGTGAGGCTAATATATACCCGATATGGGTTTCGTTTTATACAAAATTCATGTTTCATGATGGAATGATGATAAAGATGCTGGCCAGTTTCAAAACAGCCTCCACCATATGAAACTGGACATCTAATTCTGTACCCACCTTAGGAACTTTCTAACAAACAAATATACTTTCACACGGTCATAATATGAAATCTTATCTCGAGGATACAACTCAACTCAGCATTTGCCTAAATTACTTGGGTGAGCTACATGAATCCTTTTTGTGAGTGGATATCTCATGGTTAGCGGAAAATAAACAAATTAATTAATTAAATTAAAATATTAAGAACTTCTAGGGAAACTGCTTTTTGAAGATATTTTGCTAAAGCATGAAGTGCATTTTTGACCGTTCTCTACAGCATATTAAGCTTTTAGATGAGTAGGATACTTAACAAGGTAACAAATCTCTCAATGGATGCCCATGCCACAGCTATATCTCGTTTACTACAGACATGGTACTTTGGCAAAAGTGTTTTTTTATATAGAAAAAGAAGAATTTATTCAATAAATAAGAAGATAGAAAAGAGAGTATAACGGACAAGCAGTCCATCGAAACAAGAAACAAGGAGGGGAAGAAGAGTAACTGACTCAACGCGCCTATGAACTGAACACAACAAACTAATTGATGGATCAAGCCATCAGGGTAACAGAATATTCAAGTCAAATCTCATTTGAAATATTTCCTTAAGTATAGAGGAGTGCATGGTGTGGCACTATTTTTGGCAATTGTGGACCTAATGACACACAGTGGTTTGTATCTCCACGTGCAAGTGGCAGTTGCAAGTGAGGAGGAGCGATAAGCATGATGCGCATTACCGGCAGCTTGGGGTCTCATTCTTAAAAGCTTTAAGTTTTAGGATGAGTTAGATAACTGATAAATTGTACAAACAAAAGGAAGTTAAACGTTAAATTTTACAGCATCTGACCAGCCTCTTTTCATCAATTGAGCAGCCACGGAAGAAACTTTTGCTAGGACATAGCCCTCCAGGGAACTCGCATGTTTCATAACGTAGCACAAGCAAAAACTGCAACAAAGAACAAAAGTTTTGAATGTGAGCAGATGATTCCAAGAGCACATATAGATGTAAATTTTGAGGAGTTCCTAGGATGCAGAACTTTCTGAAGGTTTCCGATTTAAAGGAAAATTGAAATGATAAACCCCTACATTCTTGTGGTTCAAAACAGGAGACAGGAATAGGATTTGTCTCAAAACATAGGCACAATCATGCCGACCCCCATCACCAGCACAGTTGCAGTACAATCATCGTCAACCCAGTAGTGACAACACTGTACTACCCAACAAACATCAGTCACCAAATCCCACACTTGACACCTCTTCCAAATCAGTATTCTAGGAGCATAGCATCTCCGCTATCATCACATCAGATTCTCAGAACAAGTTGAAACCACCTTAATTCCAACATGACTGTCACATCGTTATCAGGATTATCCAGGTCATGACTCATCATTGGAGCTAGGCCAAACTTTTGTAGCCATTCTCAAAAATCCCTAGTTTATCATATTATACAGATGAATAATTCATTTTTTTAATTTTTTTGCTTTTCAATAAATGAAAGAATTTATCGAACGTCGATACCAAAAAGCTACCTAACCTATTCAATGTCACCTACATTTCACAATTCTTGAAAATCCTTCTCACAAAATGAACTGTATAAGTTTCGTGCCAGATTTCACAATGCATCAATCAGAGGTCAAACAAGTATTATTCCAACATCACGTAAGAATAATCTGCACTATCTACATAAACATTGGTCAAAAGCATTCTCTGCCACTTTTAGTTGACATATGAATATGATATACCTAATGAGACTTTTCTTGTCGTCAGCTGTGAGGAACCCCCATTCCCTCATAGCAGCAACTCGAACTGCTGTAGCAGCCTGGAATCTGGCATTTGCAACTTGCGAATTTTCTGGAAAAGTTCAACCATTGTCAGTACACAAATTTTAACGTAGTTATCGGTGATTTGAGGATTAGAATTGCCGTCAGTGAAGATTCAATGTGTTCTTTTTTGACATTTCTTAAAGACTACAGTCGAGTAGGTTAAAAATCAATTCCAAAATTGACAACCCCACTACACCGTTCGAATCAGCTTTCAAGACAAACAAGAGCAACCACATCGTCCAGAGAATTGTAAAATTCAAAATAATTGAATGCGTGAACAAATGTAAGAATCACTTTGACTACCAGTCATTAAAGTTCCCAGGTCAAGAAAACCTAATAAACAGCAGTGTAGTGCTTAATAGGCAGTGTAGTGCTTAATAGAATATATGAACGGCCATGAGAAAGAACCACAATTAGTAGGCCCTAAACTGTAACTATCACTGTTTTACATACCATGTGTATTGGTACAGTTTAAGTATGAATGTAACACAAAATAATCGTGCAATCCATTTGTACATTGTTTGTTTTTTTAAGATAAAACATGCAATCCATTTGTACCCCATTTCACGTGTGCCTATTTTTATGAGTCCACTCCTAGAATCATATCTGCATTCCTTATCCTGTCCATTACAAAAAATTAACAGCAACACCCTAGAAAACTAGGACGAACATTGAATTCTAGCAGGATCACTTCACTATAATCAACTAAAGTATAGGAGCATGGAAGGTAAGACAAAAGAGTTGAACACTGACTCCTTACCGTGGGGGAGTGTATTCTGTAAGCAAGCATCAAAAGAAGGAGCACAACTCATGAGCAAAAGCGAAAGCAGTATAGAAAGCCTATCAAATTTATTTATTTATTTATAGCCAAGGGAAAAAATACGAGCCATGTTTCAAATCGGAGCATGGAATTCAACACAAAAGTCACAAAAATCTAGAGCAAATCTTATGAAACCAGTTTAGTGTTTTTCAGATATTTTTGGCTACCATATGCCAAAATTGATAATGGAAAACAAAAATACCTTTATTCTGTGTATCCCAATATAATAAATACATATAAAGATAGGGGTAATTAATGGCAAAGCATCCCAGATGGTAACGTCAGAATCACCTTTGGCAAAGGAAGGGTTATACCTGATTCCGCCAAAACGGACTTTTCTGCTTTATGACGACTTAAAAGCAAACTCACTTTTGTCAGCCAAACACTCTCAAAAGTGATTTGAACTCCAAAAGTGATTCTAAGCCTTTAAAATGTGGAACCAACTCTCAACTATGGAAACATTCTAAAATGTACCCCAGAAATTAGCCTCGAAACATTCACACGAATACCTCTCAATTAACAGCAGAAAGGATATTTCATTTTGTTATGTAAGCATACATAAATATAAGAAAATAAACTACCTACCAAGAATGAACTGACATGCCAGGTAGGGTCGAGGCGACTGGCATAACGACAATATGGTTGCCTCAGCAGCTGTAGGATTGACATGCATCTGTTCAAGAGAAAACCAAAAAAGAGTTATCACTTCCATGTACCTCCAAAGCCTTGTAGGGAAGCGAGAAATAGACTTTCAAAATGGGACGCCGATGCTGAGATACTTCAGACACTACATTACTTGGATATACATAGCACAAACATACTGCATGAGTTTATGAATCTCCTAAAGCACAGAAATTTTTGCGTTTAGTAGCAATTGGCTAAGTAACCATTCGAAATAATAGCAAGAAAAACAACTAAAATGCAGTGCATCTAGGTCAGTAAGTTAATGATCCTGTGTATACAAATAGCAGTTTTAAAGGTGTTAAATTCCAGTTACCACCTCTCATTCATGAAAAAATAGGGGGGGTAGGATATATACAAAGACTACGTCGGGATTAGCTTATGCTGATAGGGCACTTGTGACTCAAGCATACAACTCCCCATCTCACACGTGGAAAGTAAAAAAAAAAAGGAAATTACTAGCGATCTAACCAAAATCAGCTTGTTTCTGATCTGAAGTGCCTCTCGTCTAACGAAAAATCACGCAAACCAAAATTTGGTGCTAGCTACACGATAGAAAGAAGGGATGTTTTCTTCTTTACTATCAGGACCATGTCAATATATTTCTATCAAAAGTAACGGTTCTTACATTCTTGAAAGCTTCAATTACTCATAATGCAGTTATCGTAGTAGGTTTGATGAACCACCTATGAAAAAATTGCATGCACTAGCACGAAATTTTAGATCCTTTTATCCATAACAATATATGCCATCCTAGCAAGGACTCCTGTACATAGTCAATCTCAAGTAATCAGGGCCAAGGGTTGAGATGAGAATTGGAAAGCCACCAGAGGATGGTATGTCAATCAAATAGCCTCAATATCAAAAAGATTCTCCTTCATGATGACAAAAAAATTGAATATATCCCCAAAACGAGAATCCCTTTCTAAATAATTATCAACCAAAATTTGTCAACTATCATATCACCGTATGCACATGCAATAATATAGTGTAGAGACAGTCAGTAATTATTTTTATCTGCTAATAACATTACTTACAAGTCAACTCAACTTCCTTTATTTCCGTGAAAAACTAAAACGGAATGATCATTGTGCAGTGAAGGAAATACAACGCATGAGAGGATGATTCAATTGACCTAACAACTAAGACTGTGACACAAATTGCAGTATAATGATATAAGATGGTACGATATGTTTGGCTTGATCTATAGGCAGGAAACACACTAACAACAAACATGTTAAGTATGCCTACAGACTGTTTAACATGGACTTTTCTTTTTACTCGACTTGCCTGCCCAACATGATCAATGCACAATCAGACATGACTGAAGGATATGGATCGGACTCTTTAAGGTGTAATCTGAACACTCCAGCTCATGATTTTCAGTCAAGTAATTGAAAGTTCAAATATGGCCACATCGGACTGTCAACTATTGGTGATATATTCCACTAACTTTCATATTATATATATCCTAGATAAATAAAATATAGTATATCTGTACATGGAGTCTAATATACAACCACAAGTCGTGACCAAGTACCCTCACCCTATTTCCAGATCCTTTTAAGCTGACTCTGAGTATTCAAAAAACATTGGTTTTCTCGGATCTAAATTCTAAACAAGTACCAGCACCCAAAACCCGCATCCTAGAAGCTTTTGTGAACTTTCGCACTTCCAACAACTTGTGAACTTGAATAAAGAAATAAACCAAATTTTCACCTATCAGATAATCTGAACTTTCCAAATTGAAGTGCTAAAATCATAACCACAAACATCCCCATCATGAAAATAACTTCCTTAAACAACATAAGAACCTATGGTCAACAAAAGCAACACTATCCAAACAGACATTACAAACTCCAAAAGTAAATATTAGTCCTAAGTGGCACAGATGGATACCAAAATTTAAATAAGAAATTTCAGCTGACAAATGTTGATTAGGTGTGCAGTCTGCACTCCCAACACTACCAGTAAGTGGCAGGACCTCCAGTTTTTAACTACTCAATACTTGTCAACAATGTTTTAGTACACCCTCCTATTGTGTCCACTATTCCTCTTTGAAGTGATTGTACATAAGTGTCTTACTGTAAAGTTTCAATTAAACCCATTCATAAGTTAACTGCGACCATAAGTTTTATCTTTTAATTGGGTCAAATGCCAGTCCTAAAACTACGTTCCCAATTAAAGATGGCATATACTTTACATCAGATTGAGTATCTGAAATCTTGTATTTTTCATTTTAACAATAGTTTCCCGATTGAAATGTAGAAGTTAAAACATTATATATATATATATATATATATATTCAATAACTATTTTATTACTCCCTCCATCCCAAAACGAGGAACACTTTTTATTCTTGATATTAGTTTGGGAAGGAGGGAAAAAGTATATTAGGTTGACTTTTTAAAACCGATAGAACACTGATTTAGGGAGTGAGGGAGTACAGTGAAGTAACATCATGACTTGAGCGGAAAAAGGAAAGGGGCAAAGTAGAAATGAAGCGCAATTTGGTGAACCTGAATAGAGCTGCAAGCAAGTTCAATTGTCTGCATGGTGGATTGCAGCTGAGCCAAATCCATGCCTCCGCTACTACCATACCCTTGATTCATTCTCACTCACTGTAAGCACATATGAAGACACCACTAAATAGCGTGTGAGTAGAGTGATTCACAGAAGGAGTTGACGATCAATTGGAGACTTAATCAGATGACAGACCGATAGTAGGAAAATGGCACAGAAATTCGGCCTCGGAAAAAGATTGATGCGTCGACTAGCCAGGCACCGCGGTCGAGGTGGCGACGGCGGCGAAATCGGGCGGGGGAGGGGGCACCTGAGAGAAAGGCTATGGGTACATTTTTTAATTTTGACAAATGAAATGGGGATGGACTTTTTTTAATCAGCATATTTCCCCTTTAGCTATTGAAAGTTAGCATGTAGGTCCGTGTGTTAAAAAGTTGAATGAAATGACCAACTTCGGAGAATTTGCATTGCTCATCCTTGAAGTTTGGCCAAATCACAGTGCCCCTTCGTAATTTAGCCATTAGTATAATGTCCACTCTTTAACCCATCAACCTATTAATTTAATTAAATTAATTAATTAAAAAATATATTTATATTCCTTTAAAAATAGTAATTATGCCAATTAATACCATCAAAAGACCTCAAATTTTATTTTACTAGTAACTCCAATTCTTGTATTACTAATAAATAAATAATTATAAGTCAATGCAACTCTAAAATCTTAATTAAAATTAAAAGAAAATTTATCTTACTTTAATTATTATGATTTATTAATTATATTCAATTGTTATTAGCATAAATATTTAATTAAGGTAAAAAAAAGATGTGGCTAATTTTCTAATACTATGATAATTTTTTGAAACTTAACGTTGGTTTTACTCTAATTTAACCTTCAAAAATATTTTTTCACAAATATTTCAAATATGAATGAGATTTTAGAGGAGTTGTGATGGTGTAAACATTGTAATATAGCCCTCAATCAAATATAGTGAATAACTTTAAAACATTTATTACTAATTACAAACAATGTGAAGATAAAATTAATTATGATAATTAAAGAAAGATGTGGTCAATTTTTTATTTTAATTTTTGCAAAAAATAATTAGTGTTGAATTAATTTTTTATTTTATTTAGCTGTTTAAATTTTAATCTTTCATAGTAAGTGAATAAAATAATTGACATGGTCTATATTTAAATAATATTTTGGTGATATAGATATCTTTTTAATTGATTTACTTAATCATAACTAAGAGATTAATGGGTTAAAGGGTGGGTGTTGTATAATGATCAAACCACGAGGGAGGCACTGTGATTTGACCAGACCTCAAGGGTAAACTATGCAAATTATCCGACAAACTTCTCATTGGTGTCTTTGCGCGCACACACACACACAAATCCCCGAGCTCTTGAAAATTTTATGAATCTCAAAAAAAAACTTGTATCTCAACTTTTATATTCAGTTTCATGTATCTATATATATTGCATCATGAATTTGAATTATTAGAGACCATAACTCATGACATGGTATATCATATCATTCCAATATAATACTATTATTAATGTGGTTTTGCATCCTTCTTTTGTTTTAAATTAATGATACATGTTACTAAAGTAAATGTGGATCATTATACCATATATTTAATTAATGTGATGAATTGCGACAATTATATGGAATGCTATATTGAAAGTTTGATGCTTTTTTTAAGATTTACGATAATGTTCTTTGATACTAAGATCAACTAAAACCATGTGTGGTTTCTTTCTTTATCTTTATCTCTATATCTCTCTATATAATATTTATATATACAATATATATATAATATATTTATATGTATGCACATATATGAAGGTATTCAAATGAGAACTCCAAATAAAATGAGAACCCTAAAAATCAATCTTGACCTTTAGATATGAAATTCGAATGACTTAAATTAGATTTCAAAAACAATCGATGGTGAAAAAAACGTGTTGGCATTTTTGTTGTTGGCATGTTTTGTAAGTTTTGTCCGGGAAGAGGGCATTTTTATCGATTAACCGAGGCACAAAACTTCCAAGCAAATGTTCACATTTCATTTCTCGCGCCTCTCTCTCTCTCTCTCTCTCTCTCTCTCTCTCTCTCTCACTCTCTCTCTCTCACACTCTC
>JAOWAN010000051.1:2802532-2822885 GCA_028566635.1 Lobelia cardinalis | reverse complement strand
ATATACAATAACACTACTACTACACTTTATTAATTTGTGTTCTAATAACGCTTATAATAAGACACAAAGTTTAAGTATTCCAAAAAAAATGTCCTATTAGACATATTTTGTTGTAGTGTGTGTAACATTGCTCGAATGAGTAATCTTATGCAAGTAGTATTAGCAGCTCGAGCTTAGCTCGAAAAAGCTCGAACTAGAACGGAAAATAAATAATGATGCATCAGCGGTAGAATTAGAAAATCCCTGAGACAGTAGAAATGTGCGAAGCTCAGAGTACCAAGCGCGGGGAGCTTGTTTAAGACCATAGATAGCCTTACGAAGCTTACAAACATGATCAGTCTGTCAGGATCTACAAAACCCGGAGGTTGAGCCATATAGACATCCTCATATAAACTGCCCTGTAGAAAAGCATTATTAACATCAAGCTGACGCAATAACCAACCACGACTGACTGCTAGAGACAACACAGTACGAATAGTAGTGGGTTTGACCACAGGACTGAATGTGTCATGAAAATCGACACCTAGGCGCTGATGAAACCCCTTGGCAACCAAACGAGCCTTATCACGATCAACTGAGCCATCAGAGTGCCTCTTAGTCCGAAAAACCCATTTGCACCCAACTACATTCTGCGAAGGAAGGGGAGGAACAAGTACTCAAGTACCATTATTAACGAGAGCATCAAACTCATCAGACACTGCCTTTCTCCACTTCGGATCCTTCATGGCCTGGCAGACCGTAGAAGGAGCCAAATCCGAAGAAGTAACGTGAGCTATGGAAGCAAATTTGGGATTGGGTTTAAAGATCTGGTTTTTACTTTGAGTGACCCTAGTGAGGAGGAACCTCGCCCACAAGAGAAGATGATTGGGCAGAGCACGAGGGCGAGACCGACGGGGGAGAGAAAGTGGGACCCCAAAAAGAAAATGGAGGAGGAGCCGCGGGAGGGAGAGGCAGAATGGGAAGAGGATGCCATGATGAACTCGAAGACAGTACTGGTTTTTAGGGCAGTGACCAAGAGGAACGAGGAGGCCCTACGGCTGCTCATACCATGATGTAAATATATTTGAGTTCATTTAATTCATTGATTCATCAATAATATTTATAAGTAGATACATACAAACCCTAGTAGGGTAAACTCATAATATCACAACTAATACTAATTATCTCCTATAGCTGCATTGCGGACTTCGAAGGCGTTGAAGCCGACATTATTTCTGACGACTCAGGTCTCGACTGTGGGGACCAGCTCACCCTCTCTTATCGTGGCCAGGTCTACGTCTTCGATAACGTTACCACTAAAAAGGTGCAACGAGTGTTTTTTCATTTGGGGGGATGTGAATTTCCTGTGGGTCAGCAAGGTGTAGCGCAATCACATATACCAGACCCCAGTGGATTTGGATCATTAAGAAAAGGTTCCGGTATATATGATTATCAACTCGTCACAAACTGCTAGTGAACGTACGACTCAATACTCGAATTAACTCGAGTTCAAACAATGCTTATGAGATCGAGCTCAAGGTCAATAATCTACTGTACAAGTTAAAGGTTTTTTATGTAAGCCAATGAATAATATTTTTTTGATTTGATCCAATAAATAACAACAAATTCTTTTTAATCTCAATCACTAATTATTTTTAATATAATGGTGAAAAAGCGTTTGTGGAGTTGTGTGGGTGAGAACGAAGGTGTAAACAAAGTATGTGGGATTGTGCATTGTGGATGGGTGAAAGAGATAATGTATGAAAAATGTATATATTTTAAATAATTTAAACTAACTAATTTTATACTATTTAAATTAATACAAAAATTATTATTTTTTAAAATACTAACAAAAATTTTTTGATATCATTTAAAATATTTTTTTCAAATTTTTTTCTAACTTTGTATAAATTATTTTTTTAACTTCGTGCCGGAGAATTTTTAGTTAGGAATGAGATGGAGCTCGAGAACAGAAATCCTAATTAGCACCTACCTACTACTACAGTCTACAGACATGAATGGAAGCCTCACACGTACTGTATCTGTATCGGATTTGTGTAGTTGGGCCAAGTTTGATTTTGAATAGACCCGATAGAGCATCCCTCCTAAAGTCATGAATTATTGCAGTTGGTATACCGTGTGGAACACGATGTGCTAGGTGCGCCCAAATATACATAAATATAATAAATTATGTACATAATTTGATATAAAATGCACATAAGTTATACCATTATTATGTACATAATTATTATGTACATTTTATATCACATTATGTACATAATTTTATATATTTATGTACATTTGGGCGCACCTAGCACCGTGTGCCTAAGCGCACGGTATAATTTGCTGAATTATTGGGAGTGTTTTCAATGAATAGGATCATTAAGAAAAGGGTCTCAAAATAATTTTTATTTTTGAATAAACTACTATTGAGTTGCATAAACGTCTTATTATATCCAAATATCATGTAAGTTTTTGAAAACTCAATTAATTCATATCATGGATGATAATAATTGATACTATACCTAATTTTCAGGTTCAAATTTCATGAATTTAGTGTCATGAAATGTACTACTTTATTTTATCAACCAATCAGGGTCGTTCCTGAGATTTTGGGGGCCCTGATCTAAATAGAAAAAGTAGGCTCCTAAAATGTTACACAAGTTATTTATAATGCACCAATAAGTTGTTTCGGATGGTTGAAAATTGGAGAGGTGAAGAAATTGAGAAATTAGACCTAAATCCCCAATAAATGATAGACAAAGAAGAATTCTTTGCCATAATCATTTTTCAGTAACGAACTACTCATTAGATGAGAAATCGTTGGCGAAAGAAAATTTCTAGAAAGAGAGAGAGAGAGAGAGAGAGAGAGAGAGAGAGAGAGAGAGAGAGAGAGAGAGAGAGAGTGGAGCGGCGTGTGTGGAGGCGAGCGGCATGGAAGACAAAACGAAAGAGTTGTATTGGTTTTGTTCAGCCAAAAAATAAATGGACCTAGTATACCTAATTTGGACTAAGAAAAATTGGGCCCCCTAACATTTGGAACCCTGTTCAGTTGGGCATTTTAAACTTGTCCAGGGACGGGCCTGCGATCAATCAAGTACTTTCTAATAAAAATGTATTCAATTCATCATCAAAAAATTAACATTAATGATTACAAAATTTAGGATGTAGTTGATATATGATAATGAAGCAATAGAATTGTATGTTTTAAGAAAATTTCACCAAATGACATAATTTTTAGGTTGCTTGTGTTATAAAATAATTTACGCCATTAGTGGATCAAAAGTATATTAATTTCTAAAAGATCATATATTACGGAACGAAGGAAGTACTAACTACGTTTAGATATTAATTTAAAGTCTTCAATGTGACTTGAATAGGTTCATCCAATTGATTGATCGATAGACAAATCATATTTTAAAGCACTACATTCATCAAATTTAAATAAAAAAAAAAAAAAATAGGTATAACATCAATTTCAATCATCCATGGTATAAATCAATTGAGTTTTGTAATAATTTGATGATACAATAAGCTATTTTAAAGCACTAGGATAACTCAATTAAATACACCGTATATGGATCAACAAAAAATTGTAAAATCATGGTCTTGGAGAAAGATGTGGAAGACATTCGTATTTTCTCCACTCTGTGAGATTGGAAAATGAAAATGCTAGATAAATCGCAAGTTTTAAATAGAAAATATCAATATCATGCATTGAGTTATTCATAAATAGAACAGTAAATGCTGGAAGTTATCCGAACGAGTTACTGTCTAATGGTAAGACGTCTCGCCTGTTTTCAATATGTCACGAAATAGAGTTGGAGTAGATTAAGAACCACTAGCAATCCTCTTTATAAAAACAAAACAAAAAAATGCTGAAAATTATCATCTCAATTTCAATTATATTGGTCCTTACAAACTTTGTAAATTAAGAATTTAGTAGTAAAGCTAAGTTATCATAGAGGATTTTGCTAACAAGTGTCCGCAAAAAACATGTCAATAATTTAAAAGAGGAAATATCCACATTGAAAACTTTTTCCAATGAACACTTGCTTCATTGAACGTCTTCCTCACTCTCTTAAAAACTCCGAAAGGAAAGCCTTCTCGGGGCATACCTCACGCAGCAGAGCCTCTACTTCTTGCCCCAGCTTCCCTCGAGGCTCCATCCCCCGAGATTCATGTATTTGCTAGGACGAAAGAGGAGGGGAAACAGAAAAGTAAACAAAATGAATTTAGAAATTCCTGTGCTATGCCTAAAAGTGAAATGAATCAGTAATATTTTTACCTTTATCAACCACAAAATGTAAGTAGCCGAAAACTTGGCTTGTGACTGATAATCGTCGAACAGGTTATCGGCTATAGATGAGCAGGAGCGGACAAATTGTAATTCACCTTCCATGAAAAAGTCAGTGCCTGTCCTACTTTTGTGAATGGGATGGTTGAATACATTGGAGGCATTTGCTGCAAAATTCTTTATCCAACAAAGGGAGAGAAAACGGCGATAAAGCCAGAGAGCCTGTAAAATGGAATAGCACACTACGATAATTAGTAAGCAAAACCAATGAAAAAAATTGCACGCTAATAATGTCTCAACTAGCGCGCTTCATCAATAAATGAAATGTTGGCCACAACCAAAATGGGGAGAGAAATTATGATTATAGCTCAACTATGCAAGAATCAGTGGTATGAAATCCAAAGCAACTATACTGGCCTATCCCAAGAAATAAGCTTTTAAAACCCAACAGAAGTTTAAATACTTCTACGTCGAGATATCCACAAGTTTGCAATAAGGGTATGTGCCTATGTGGTAACATAACACATATCACATGCACCAAAGCTTAATCAGGTAATTAGAAAATCACTTGGTTCACTTTTAAACACCAGCTCTTCCCTTTTGCTTAAGATTTATCCTCATTGTTCAACTATCTGTTTGATTAGAACTTCACTTAGGTTCACTTTTTTACACATCAGCTCTTCCTTTTTGCTTAAGATTTATTCTCAAATTGTAAAAAACGTACTCGGCTTCACAATCACCCTTGGTGTACTACTACAGTAGTGTTTAAGAGTATTTGTGCCAACAACCCTTATGATGGTCATAAAAACTATATTGGTGTTCTCGTTTTCTCACGGTTGATTTTAGGTTTGACTCCATGCTGAATTCTGGCAACTTCACCAATTTGAACTGAAAGGAGAGTCATGTCCTAAAGCATTTAAGGCAAATCTATAAAACTCAAGAATTGTAAGTTAAATATGACCAATATTTAGGGATGGAATAAGAGTCTCGTTTTGTTGGGTTTTCTGATTAAGCCCAAACACAGGAGCTGATCGGTTGTGTGGTTTTTGAGCCAAAGTTTTATTTCTCACTTTTTACTTTCCATCTATATACCCCTATATCTATTAACTCCTACTTTTACTACACTATCCCACTAACATCAACTCACACATCACATCATACTTTAAAAGGGCATTAAGGTCCTTTTCTTCTTAAACCACACAAAATCACCTAAAATCAAAAAAACCAGAAGTTAACCCAATTTAATTTTTCTACAGTTAGTCACAACAAATCAACAAAATTGCACTCCCAATTGAAGCCTTAAAGTCATGGGTTTGCTCTTTGCACAGAGATGTACAGAAGCTGAGGAAGTGGTAAAGGAATAAGCAAGTACTAGGCATGTGGCTTGAACCATGAATTCCAAAATTCTGTCCCATCACCCATGCAAACCTTGGGGGAAACTAATCAGATGTTAAGCCAATAAGATAACCAAAGAGCTCTCTCTTTGTTGCGGAGAACAGCCAACACCATAGTCATTTTAATCTATATCTATCCTAACCAAAATATGTAATTGAAGTTCTCAGACAGAAGAAAGAAGAGCGATATAAGCATAACAGCATTTTGAGTTGCTACTTCAAATTCATCTAACAAGTATTAGTGAAATCAGAGTCCTATCCTCTTTAATTAAGAGCCCAAACTAGAGAAAGCTTCAGCTGATCCACATACCTCTCTTCCAATGTAACGCCTTATCAAAATGGCATCCCAATCAAGCTCTTCCTGGAACACCAAAACTATCAACAATATGAGATATTAAGTAGGATTTAATCACAACATTTTTTTTTCTTTTGATTTTAACTCACAAAATCTATTCATAATTTGGTCCTGAAATTTCAGTTGTTTTTGTAATGATGACTGTACTTTCATTGCTCAGTTTGGTGCTTTGACTTGAGTTCATGTGAATTGGCGTACTTACTTTAATTAGTTTCTGACATGGATCACATTCTCTTTCTCCCCTACCCAACACTTAAAAAGTGGTCAGACACAAACTGATGTGGCCCTCAGAAAAAGTGCAACAACTCCATTCGATTAACCTACCAAGAATCATTTATGCCAGTTTTCAATGCCCGTACATCCCCGGCCCCCCAAAGCATGGTCCAAGATCGCCGGCATTCGCTTCAATTAATGCCAATTGGCAGCATTACATCATCAACATCCATTATTAGATTCCTGCATCCCCCTGGAGGAGTGCTCGTCTCCTTTCACTCGCATTCAATGCAAAATCTAGCATTAACCGAGTACAGAATTCCAATTCCATGAGTTGTAATCTGAGGTTTTGATGTTGCCAACAAATTCTTGGTCATTAAAGTATAGAAGTAGTTTAACAGTGTGGTAGGATGAATCACTGTTGATAGGCGCATTTGAAGTTCAATACTTAATTCACTTTTGCACGTGGTTGGTTCTAATATTTTAATTCAAATTTTGTAATGTAGCAAACCAGATTGTCATGGAATGACAGGCTAGAGGTATTGTTTGTGAATGGGTGGTGATGAGCAAGGAAGAGTGAAACAGACATGGATGGTTGGATGTGGTATAAGGAGGAGAGTATAAGGTGGTCTCCGGTAAATTGGCGATACGCCCTGGTGATTGGTACATAGTGCAGAACAAGTAATGAAGAGAAATACGAGCAGAATAGGTAGAAAGAAGACAAAGATAGTCAAGTGGAACATCATTTGATGGGAAAAGAAAAGGATTCTGGCGCAGATTAATGGCGTCGCTCGTACCCCACGACCAATTTAAGGGAAAGTGCAAGTAGTTGAGGGTAATGAACATAACAATAAAGGGGTCTAATTTAAGACCAATTTATTAGTAAATCCTTGTTCGTGAGACCTAGTCAGATTTAGCCCAAGTATGAAGCGAGAAAACTGTTGTGTAATATTCGTGTTAATTGAAGAGGAGAACATCGCAACCCTATTTCCACCACATTTAATGTTATACTAAGCACCCTAGAATACAAATGCTATACAATATTTGACCCATTATTCTCATTATTCTTACACTCTCCCTCAAGTTGTAGCAAAGATATTTCTCAAGTCTAACTTGCTTATAATGGGAATAAAATCTCTACTACTAAGACCATTATTTAAGAAATCGGCTAAATTGATCGTTGGTCTTTATACAAGAGATACAAAGGAGACCACTAGAAATCTTCTCCTTGATGAAGTGCCGGTCTATCTCAATATGTTTGGTTCGGAAATGTGAACCGATCATGAGCGGCGCGGATAGATGCTTTGTTATCACAAAACAACTTCATAAAAACGGTCGGTGAAATCCCAATTTTATAAGAAGAGTGAGTCCACAAGAGTTCACTTACACCAAGAGCCATAGCTCTTTACTCTGTCTCGGCATTTGACTTTGCTACTACCGTTTGTTTCTTCCTATGCCAAATTACCACAGTACCTAGAAGTGGAACACCTACCATTCACGGATACAGCCCAATCCGAATCAGTATATCCTTGATCATCTAAATGACTACAAGGTTCAAACAACAAACCATTACCCGGTATAACTTTCAAGTATCTCAAATTCGATAAACTGCATCCATATGAGGCTTACGGGGATCATGTATATACTAGATCACAAGTCACAATGCCAACAACATAACAATGTCAGGCATAGTATGTGCAAGGTAAAATCTCTGAACTACCTGTTGGTATCTCTCCTTATCCACCTCAACGCCAATACCTCCGAAAAGCTTATGATTAGTGCAAGTTTGCATCCCAATATTCTTGTATCGAATAGGAGATCGAGGACATATTTCCGTTGAGAGACAAAGATCCCACGAGATGATCTAGCTACATCAATCCAAGGAAGTACAGTAACAGAGCCAAGACCTCAAACTCAGTCGTCATCACGGTTTGATTTAATTAATCTCATCCTATCATCACTTGTCACAATGATATCATCAACTTACACAATCAAGACCGTGATTTTGCCCCTTTGTCTCTTAACAAATATTGTATGATCTGAGTTTCTCTGCTTGAACCCAAAATTTATCATGGCATTGAGAAATCTCCCAAACCATGCCCTAGGAGATTGTTTTAGCCCATACAAACTTTTCTTGAGCTACCCTTTTGTAGTACAAGACGAGAAGCCAAGAGGAATAAAGGCATTCTTCACATCAAGTTGCTTAAGAGTCCATCCTAGATTTGCTGCACAAGAAATTAGGATCCGAATAGAGTTCATTTTGGCAACGGAAGAAAAAATTTTCTAATAGTCACTCCTATAAGTCTGTGTGTATTCCTCGGCAATAAGTCTCGCGTTATACCTTACAACCAATCCATATGTCTATATTTTACCGTGAAAATCCACTTGCATCTAACATTTTTTTTGCCAACCAGAAAAGTTGAGAGATCGCATGTGCCGCTCTTCTCAAGAGCATTCATCTCTTCAATCATAGCACTCCTCTACTTTTGATCAAGTATCACATTTTGCCAACACTGAGAAAAGGAATAGACGACAAAGTGAAAACAAAAGCACAATAGGAAGGAGATGCAGAATCGTAAGAAACAAAGTTAGATATAGGATGATGCGTACATGTTCAAGCACCTTTCCAATAGCTATGGAAACATCAAGGTCGGAAGGGTTACCATTTGTGTTGGAGGAAGGAACAACTATCGGATTAACTTCTGCATCAAACAATTGAGAGTGGGTAAAGTACCATCTTCATGTTGTCTGCGAGAGTATGTCAACAAATAAAGTCCATCAAGTCTGCCAAGTTTCAAATATGATTATCCTTTATGAGGTGCTTACCTCTCCTCCTGTCTAGGCAAAGGAAAAGGTTCCGAAACTCTAGGCTCCCCTGAGTAACACAAACGGGAATAGGAGAAGGCTCCATGTTTATTTCTTCATTTTCCAAATTCTCCCCCGGAGGGATGAACATGAGCCCAAGGAATAAATCGATTCTCAAAAAGTGATATCAAGACTAACAAACACTTGACGAGTGGGAAGACGATAACATTTATACCCTTTTTGAGTTGGACAATAGCCGATAAAGACACATTTGAGAGTGTGAGGGTCCAACTTCCCACCCAAAGGAGCAAAATTGTGACCAAAACAAACACATTCAAAGACACGAAGTGGGAGAGGGCGCGTTGAAGTATTTGGGAGAAATGACGCAGGAGTCTCGACCTTGAGAATAGTAGAGGGAGGATGGTTAATTAATTAAAACTGCATCTCCCCATAAAAAGCTAGGTACATGCATAGTGAACATAAGGGACTGAACAAATGATCATCGCTTCTCTCTACTCCCCCATTTTGCTCAGAAGCTTTGACATGTGGTTTAATGCACAATGCCATGAGAAGACAAGACTCAAAGACACCCTCAATATATTATGTATCGTTGTCATTACGTAAGACCTATACAACTGCTTGAAACTGTCCACGAATTATAGTATGAAATAATTTAAAACACTCAAATACTTCATTTTGTGATAAAGTAGGTGAATCCAAGTGAGACGTGTCTGATAATCAACAATAGTAACAAACCATCTATGTCCAGAACACCCAGTAACTCGAGATGGGCCCCAAACATCATAATGAATAACAAAGATGGAGTCATGCTCCTCTGATTACTAATAGGATAACTAGAACGTTTGTGCTATTCCAAGTCACATGGTCCGCACATAAAATCAGACATATTACATTGCTTAGTTAAATTAGAAAAAAGATGTTGTAAAACACTAATAAAAGGTCTATGCCATGAATGCAAAGACTTTAACAGATAGCTAGTAGATACATGTGGACCATTAATGAAGTTGTAAGCACACTTTCCAAGACATACAATCTATTACATACTTTACCCCTACCAATCGCGTGATTGGTTACTGAACAATTGAGAGCCTCTATAATACGCTTAACAGATAATAAATTGGTGGTAAATGATGGTATATGGAAGATAGAGTTCAAGGGTAATCTGGGAGAACAATAAATAGACCCCTTCCCTAAAATAGGTACAAGAGATCCATCTGCAACCTTTCAGACACATAGGAGCTAAGCAAGCTAGAAGAATTTTTCATATGCTCAGAGACTCCTAAATTAATGATCCAGGAGTTAGAAAACTGTGAAGACGTGAAGAGTTGGCTAGCAAGCTGCGAAGTGTACTAGTCTCAGAGAATGACAAAGGAGCCTCTTCTACTGGTTCAGGGATATTCGAACCGGATGTGCGTGTCTCCGCAAGGTGAGCATTGTACTGACGATGACCACCCTGGTCTCGACCTCGGCCACGAAAGTGAGGGTGTATGAGGAAGCATCTATCACGAATAAGTTTGATCTTCTTCTGACAATGATCCCACAAAAGAGGACTCCTATCAACAAAGGAGGGTACCCCTAATGGTTCAGCAACAGTAATAGTAACAGGAGTAGCAACAAGGGCAGACAGTTCCGAATGAGAAACCATAGTATGTCGTTGAGTTTCCACCCCCTCACTACAAGGATGTGAGTCAAAACATCAGGAACTCTTCTGGTCAACTCTGCCTTAATGGGATCATAGCACACATCTAAACCAGCTAGAATATCAATCAATCGGTCTTCTTCTACAATCCTCTGATAGGCCTACGTATCTCTTGTACATTTATCTCTAAAGGTGCGATAATGATCAAGTTTCGTCCATAACCCTATCATTTAAGAATAATACCCGGTTAATGACCGGGTATCCTGTATCGTCTCATGAACTCTCTTTCTGATCTCATAAACCTTCGAATGATTTCTTCAGTAGTGGCAAGAAAAAGGTAACTCTTCCGAGTATTGGGTTCCAAAGAGTTAAAAGAGGCAAGTTTTCATTGTGGCATTTAGGGGTGTTAATGAGGACGGGTTTGGGCGGATGCGGGTTACGCGGGGTGTGTTATGCTGTTTTCATTTATAACCAAACAGCCCGCACCGCCCACGTAAAGTTCTGTACTCGCACCACCTTATCCGTGGGTTGCGCGGGGTGGGTAATGCGATTTTAATTGGAATGACCAAAAATCAAACATAGCCTATGAAATTCATTCAAATCATTCTTCACGAACAGATTTAACATTATCACTGCTCATAGGAATAGAGAATCTGAAACAGGAAAAGAAAATTCACTGGAATTTAAAAGACATACAGTTTAAGAAGCTCCGTGAACATTTTGCACAAGCTTCAAGATTTAGAGTAGAAGTACAAAACTTGAAAAGCTTTTTCTTCTGTGCGATTATTCCCTTTGTCACGACGTCGTAGAAAATCCTTGTGAATGCCAGCTCCAGCAAGAGGAATTAACATCAATACTGGACTTGAGACGAACAGAGGCAATTGCACTATGAAGAGGCATCATCGACTCGGCAGCTCCCAATGCAGAAACAATCCTGGAAGCAGCGCGAGGGCCAAGTCTGGCGGATGAAGAAGAAGAAGGGAACGGAGAATCATGAGTTGCAGATCAAACAAACCCAACTCCTAAATCCACCAGTTCTCATCTCATAACACCGAAAGACCAATAAGAAAAATATCAGATCTGCAGATGGATGGAGCAGTTCTGCAGGGTTGTGTCAAAGACGAGCTAATGACTTGGTACCTATATCGTTTCACGAACTCTCATATGATCTCATAAACCTTCGAATGATTCCCAAAATGAGAGTATGTCTGACCCAACAAGCTCCAAATTTCTTGAGTAGTGGCAAGAAAAAGGTAACTCTTCCGAATATTGGGTTCCAAAGAGTTAAAGAGGCAAGTTTTCATCGTGGCATTTTGGCATTGTCCGATTCCCAATCATCAAGTTTTGGATCATCATTTGCGGGATGCTTAGACCTTCCATTATTAAATTTCTGCATTCTATTGGCTTGACTCGAGAGTAAACAAGCTTGTGGTCATGTTAGGTAATTCGACCCATCCAATTTTACGGGGCTAAGAACGAGGGACGAGCTTAAGTGAACTCCTTGGCTAGCAACACCGTCACTTTAACCTCGGCTCGTGATACAAGTTAGATTTAGCCCAAATATGAAGCGAGAAAACTGCTTTGTAATATTTGTGTTAATAGAATAGGAGAATATGACAACCCTATTTCTACCATATTTACATGTTATACTAAGCACCCCAGAATACAAATGCTATACAATATTGACTCATTATTCCCATTATTCTTAACAGACTCTATAATGCAAAAAGAAGCCAATCTAAATCAGGAAAATTGTGCGACAGATGGATTCCGAGATGTTACTGACAACGAACTTCAATGATAATAGATGAATGCATTACAGATGAACTAGATTATTTCTATCAAAATATACATCATGCCAGTTTCTGAGGATTTTAACATAATTTTGAGCAAATATTTTGTTTTTTATTACATCCATCGAGTTAAACAGTGATCCAGTCAGCTTGGCCACAATGGAGATACTCTCGGTGAAACACCAGCAATTATGTGACATAAGGCCATAACCTACATTCATTGCATTAATCTTTTGTGGATTTCATCTATGAATAGAGTTGGTTAATAAGCCCAAGGATAACAAACTGCTATTTAAATATCATGCCTATCACCGAGTCCAGTGGTTTGACTGCAGACACTGGCTTTAAGTTTCTCTTTTCATTTTTTTTTATAAAGAACAAAAATTGTTTGTAATAGGAAAGAGTATAAAAGGGCTGAGAAGAAGTCAAATGAGAAAAGAGATTAAAAATAAAAATACAAGAGCTAGAAACTAAAGCAAGAGACAATGGGAAATCAAAGCTTCTGCTGGATCACTGAGATGTCATTCCTGAAACCCATCCCCCCCCCCCACCAGCCAAAGTCCGAAGAGACACCATATAATCGATGCCAAGCGCAATCAATCTTACTGGCAGAAAAGAGCATGTTGCATCTGCATGCTCCTATAACAAGGGTGAAATCGACATTTCAAACTTCAATTTGTTTAATGATTAAATAAATACTAGAATCTAATGATTATTAAGTGCTTAATGTCATGTGCTTAATCCTAATATTGGACCGCTAACGAAACTGACCTAATCTTCTATCTGCCTATTCAGTATCATACGTAGTTAAGCTTTTAACTCTCTTTCAGTACTCTATCTCGTTCTATGCGCCTCCTGAACTCGAGGTACTTCAGTTAGCCTCTCTTCCTCATTCATAACTAGGTCATGGCTATTCCCAAAGCTATAACTGAGGAGACAAGCCCAAGATCCCCCCTCACAACCCACCTACTCACCTGTCCATCATATATGTAAATCCGATTATTGCAAGAATGCTAAATGTGCAGGTTTTTCCTATCTGACATTTGACCCCAGGCATCTTTGCCTAATGGGAAATCCAGATTCTCTCTATCTTTACAAATAGCTGACAAGACAACTTGGTCCACCCTCATAGCTGTGTAATCTTGAACGTAAAGGGCAAGAAATATTCTATGTAGTTATTCACAAATACTTTCTCGCAGTTCTTAATATTGTCAATCGAGTACTTGGATAATGTTTCGATAAATTTCAAGAAGTATACCTAACCAGCTGAAAGTAGTACTATAATCCTATTCCAGCAATGTTTCCAGATTGTAAGCTTTGCACGACAATTATACATGCCTCTTTCAGTTTCGTCTATCTTAATATAAATAACACATTTATCAAAGAAAAGTAACATATTCGCACATAACACAACTGTTTTACATATATGTTATAGTCGAGCATAGATTCGAAGGCTGAACTTGAGCTTGTATACATGTATTATCTGAGGCAATCATTGATTAAACTTCCACGGTTAGAACTTGGCATATAACGTATGAGGATAGAGTTTTACTTTGCAAGGGCGTTTAACAACTGAAACATATCCCACACTCCACAGAAACAAAATCCATACGCCTACTAAAACCCATGGAGCGCATGCATGTCCAAAAGGAAATGAAAAAGCATATCCAATACAAAGAAGAAAGAGTAGACGAGAATAAACCTGCCACATTAGATAAAGGTCTGCATTATCAATTGAAAATGCAGCAGAATTCTGTTTATGCCATGAATCCTCCAGCATTCTGAGCATAAGACGCTGCCAGTTGGTCATCAACTTATCATTAGAAATTTGAATAATAACAATCAATATGAACACAATTTAAATAGGGGTTCATGAATTGCTACTTTTCTCTTCGAAAATAATCTGAGTCTTCGGTCTACCCAGCCCCTTCAAACTTTCAGTCCACTTGCTTCCCACTCGAGTAAGCCTTCACTGGCACAAGCTCTGCACAATTTTTTGGTTCAATCTTGGAACAAGCTGTTGGAGCACCAGGGCTGTGCTACCTTAAGAGGTCCCTATTTATCTTCTTATCTTTACTCAAAGAGAAAAAACTTCTTGATCTATATTCCCAGTTATCAGAAGTTCGTTAAGTTAAACCACTAGCGGCATTAATGCTTGATGAGAGATGTTCTTTCAGGTTACACTAATTTATTCATGTCTTGTGCACATCCTCCATTTGAATCCTAAGAAGCTCTAAAATCTCCAACCTTCCTGCTATAACTGATCATCTGATAGTTCATCCAATTATTGGTGTCAGATTACCATGTTGCTCCCACTTTCACATATTCAGCTCGGACAACCGTGGTAATTGGCAATACTTTCTAAACTTGAGTTTCTAGACCGGTCACTTTTTGCTTCTCACAGTAGTGGTTTTATCTCACTGTTTTTGTTGCACTCCTAGTCCTACCATGGGTCTCTTCCCCTCCACCGACCCCCTAAGTTAGAGATGCTTCCTGTGGTGCCAGTGTTGTGGCTTCCCTCTACGCACACAATGGTAAGTACCAGTTGGGAGGCTAAGTTGGTTATTGATGAGGGAAAACAGTGGTTGCATAATGCTTTTCTTTCTATGGGTGTTGCTGCAGAATCAGTAGGTGACACTCAAATTCCATCTATGAATATATCCCCACAAACCCCAAAAAGAGATGTGCACAAGTTGGCAGTTCCTCTAAGAATATATTGGTGTTTGTTGTCCATTCATTACAATTTGGTCTTGTCAGGGTGAGGCAAGTTAATATTTCACTGTCCCTCGAGTTACTAATACATTGCAGCAGCAGCAGGAATTAATTCATGCAACAGAGTCTAGAGGAGTGGAAACAAGCACTAAAGTTGATAATTATACCACAATTGATATTTTAAAATTTTCACTTCTATCTTAATGTCCTTTTCACAAATAAAGAACTACCTCAACAGAAAAAACACAATTCCCAGAAAAAAGAAAATAAAAAGGGCCAAGAACACAACAGCAGTTCTGTATATATAATTGTAATAGGAGATGTAGAAGGGAACTCACTGTTCGATAGTGAAAGCAAGAGTTATCAGCAACATGCAATCCAGCCCAATCTCGATTGTTAATCCATTCATCAAGGACCTAAGAGCATTCACAATTATTAATGGAGCATATGGGCTGCATTTCTAACTTTAAGACTAGCATCAGAATACACAGACAACAAGCACACAAATAATATTATTAATGACTGCTACCAGTAGTACTGGATTTTCAGAGGATTATGCTAATAGCATGAGGCAACCTTCCAGCTTATAGCTTTTTCCTGGACTCCTATGTACTATCTAGTGAAATGCAGTTTAATTTAATGAAGCCCCACTAAATAATTTCAGGAACTAACCTGTCTTCCAGGCATATATGAAACCAACCAGCTGCGGTGATTCCATGCACGATAATTCATTTTTGATTTCTGAATAACAAGAGAAATCAAGTTAGTAGAGGTGAAACCACTGCTGCTAGCAAATAACTTGGACTGGTCAACAATTTCCTACCTACCAGCGGTGAATACTTAATTTCAACTTTCATCTGGGGCAAATTTCATGTATGTGGATTATGTATTTATGTTAAACAAAACGGTGCAAAACAATAATTAGAAACGCAAGATTGAACAACTAATAAGGCTGAAGCTCTAACATTTATGTGGATGGGGGGAAAATCTCTAGTAGTTGTCATATTCAAATCATGAACTGAAATTAAACCTCTGCTAATCTTCTGACTAATTCGGATTCTTTTTGCACAATCTCTTGCAAATTTGACCACTTTCCAGCTATCATCTTGATCACCCATCGCCTATCAATGACTGGCATCAATACAACTGGGTTCAAAACATAATTGGTGAAAATAAAACTAACAAAAGGACTTCAAAGTTCATAAATTTACATTATGCAGCTAAAAAAATTAAATTATTTTCTAAGGAAAGGGCTTCAATCATGGAGTAACCCAAAAGTGTAAACGACCAGAAACACTTGTACTCCTAAGTCAAAGGTCTCATCTTTTGGCAGGAGTGCTAACAATAATGAAACATTTCAAAATTAGATAGAAAAAGAGTTGCCCAGTGAGGGAGACGAAAGCATATATGATCACTTTTCTCACATAAGTAGCTCGCAAATGTTACCTATGGCTCCATGCACGCTCGCTTTTTGGTGCATATGAAAGAACTAATTCTGATAAAAATAGTTCATCTGTGTATATTGGAAACTGTTGCTTCTTCGATACAACCTCCTTCCTGCACAAATAACAACATAAACCAGGTTTCATGATCAGCCTTTACTACACTGAAACATACAATTAGCAACATAATTTCACACGTTA
Organism: Lobelia cardinalis; assembly: GCA_028566635.1. Classification (NCBI taxonomy): domain Eukaryota; kingdom Viridiplantae; phylum Streptophyta; class Magnoliopsida; order Asterales; family Campanulaceae; genus Lobelia; species Lobelia cardinalis. Next base: position 2,806,034 of record JAOWAN010000051.1, on the reverse strand, counting down.
GCATAAAGAATTCTGGTTCCAGTTAAGCCAAGCACCACCTCTTAGGGTAAAACTCAAGGGCAAGAAACCTCCACAGTCAATGTCACTGATACCATATTCATCTGATGATAAGTGGCAAAAGTGATTTTATTCAGCAGTTGAGCACTTGGTCAAAAGAAAATAGATTGGAATTCATTGCTGTGTGGAACATATGAATACTCACATGCTTATAGAGTTAGTTGAACTTTACACTTGATAACTATTCCACATCTCTTGATACACAGTGGCCATACCAGACACCTTATCTCAATGTACAGCGCTGATGCTGTGTTAATCAATTCGCAAATTGATTCCACGATTTAACTTGGTGAGTCATGTATGAGTACAACTCTCCAAAAGCTGAAAAGTTGGCTGACTAAGAAAAAACCAATCAGTTATTTCCTAAAGCACCTATGGGCAAAATGATTGAAGTATCCAACCAGCCTGATTAATCAGGAAACAGATAGACAAGGAATATATGCACTTGGTTCTGTTTTAACTTCTCGACAACAAAGCAAATTAAGACTTTAAGTCTTTGTAATTCTAGATATTCAGCCACTTAATTTTGAAGAATCCACATTGCAATCCTTCTCATTATGTTTATGGGATGGAAAAAGAAATAGATTGCAATCGGCACCAGATTATTGCATTATCCACAGGAGCAATGCTAGGGGCACAAATAACATAAAATTTTGGATATGCAAAAAGTAATGGTAGGTTTTAATTGGTAGCTACATTAATTAGTGACGGGGCCCACGAACAAGGTAACCAATCAACACTTGTCAACATAGTTTTTGTGAGATGGTTGTGCCCAAGTTATTATCCTATCTACAGATTATATAAGTTTGCCGCAAGTGTCTCACAGTAAATTACTAAAGAAATGAACGACAGAGTTACTGTGGTTTAATAATATCATCTAGAGGAAAAAGCAAGGGAACTACAAAAATGTTACACAAAGATACAGACATAAGTTAGCTAGACAGATAAGGCAACAGTACGATCAAATACATAGAAAACTTAACCTCAGATTCCAAGCAGTGCCAAAATCACAACTAAGCAGCAAAAGGGCCCTGCTATGCTTCATAACTTCAATTTCAAGAATATCTAGGGAGGACGAAGAGCAGCTCGAGACATTTTTATTCCCAGATCTATCCTTCTTTACAAGTGAGCTGCTCAATATTGTATATTGCTCGTATGAAGCCATAAACGAATGTTTAGCTGCAGTGTACAATGCATGAAGGGCCTGAGTTGAGATGCCCAACTTATGATCTCTAGTCCAGAAAACCATCTCTGTAGAACTAACTCCTGATACTTGTGATTCCATAATCACATTGGCAGACTGACCCACAGTTCTGGGAAATGAGAAGGAAGGATCCCCAGAATTTTCAATCAGCGCAACAAATTGGGATGGATGAATGAATCCCACTTCATCACTGCATGCAATAATAAAACTGAAGATAAATCTAAGAAAACGAAACACAGTACAAAAGGGTTAGAGAAAAGCCTCAACAAATAATCAGGACAAGCCAAGTCTTTGGAGCAATTACTGCTCCCAGGACACTAATGAACTTGATGTCCACAAACAAGTTTTTAAGGTGGCATTTGAAAGAAATAAATCTTTGTGAGATCACAGTATCAATATGTGCAACAGCAAAACAACAAAGACAATAGAACTGGATGAAGATGTAAACAATATATGGTTTTCGTATAAAGGTGTAGAAGAGGGAAAAATGCAACAGCAAAGAAGAGTCACCTAGGGTAAGGCCATTTACATTTCTTTCAGAACTAGCCACTGAGATTAGGGTGCATTAAGCATAAACATCTGCTTCCAGTTCTGCACGCAAATGGGATCTCAACCGCATAAGAAGGGACCTCTAACCTGATTAGCTAAACCTGGCCCAAATTGGGCTGTTAATGGGCTGAAATCAGACTGAATGGAGCTTAACATGTCTGACCAAAACGGACAAAATCATGTCTTTAGCAATCAAGAAGTGTATCTGAATGAAAACGAGCAGAATTTATACAGCTGTAACTGTGCAAGAAATATTCCAGGTCATAGCGAATATAGTCATAGATATTAAAGATATTGAGGGAGGTCTATTAGCATAACTTGGATCAAATCTCACATTCAAGCTCGAATAAAAACAATGGTTCCTACATGTTTACTATAAACAACATTAGCATTATGTCTTCTTTGTATGATATGCAATAGAAAATATCATGTTGCCAAAACAATTTTTAAAGTTAATTTTTCTGGCTTTTTATAGCTAATATTAGAAGCATAACTCTTTCTTGGGAAAATCGAAATCGAACAAAAGGACATCAATTCTTCTTTACCTATTTCTTTTCTTTTTCTCTTTGCTGGCGGGGCAGCAATAAACCTCTAGAGTTACGCATCTCTCGAGTTGGTGGAGTTAGTCATGGAAATTGCAACATTTCAGCAAATTCCCTGGTTATAAGGTCCTTAATTTTCAGCAAGGTTAATGAGAGTCGTGGTATCAACAACCTTCGGTGACGTGCGGCAAATCCCACCACAATTAACTCCACCTTAGCTCCATAATTTTCAACCCCAGATATTCCTCTCCCGGTGGTTGTTACTTATGATAACAAATCTATTACTACAGAGTATAACTCTCAAATACCAAGTCTTTACCAGACAAAATGAACTTATGCAAAACAATACTGAGGTATGCAAAGTTGATCATAATTTGACAGTATGCAGCAAAAAATTCAAAAGTTCTGACATGAGTATATGCACTAATTTACCCCCCCAAAAAAAAAAAATAGAGATGCATCAATAATAATGATATCGTCAATCCAAACAAATAGGAATATGTTTTTTTTAAAAAAAACATTCGAATATAAAAAAAAATATTGCAATGACTGAAATTTAGCATCGTATATGAGAATAGAATTCAAAATGATACAATTCCGAGTCAAATGAGCGTATAGATGCAGCATTTAATAAGCATAATTGGTGTTGGAAACCTAGGACTTACATTAAAGGATCGGATTCCAATATAGACTCTAACTGATAAAGGAGATCCAACGGTAATGGCTTCGATTCCGCCATGCTTGAGCCGAGGCTTTAGCCAGACAGAAGAGAAGGTTATTGTCTGCTGCAAGCCGGCCAGTGAGCGCTGCCGTGGAATGGTGAAAGTTTTTTCCTGTGCCAGAAATATATGAGAAAATTTATTGTGATCTCGGACTGGTGTGGTGGTCCTCAACCAATGCGGTGATGCTCAATCAATGAAGATATTCGAAACTATCATAGCGGCCACTTTGAAGAGGATGAGTTTCACAAAAATACAACATTTGAGAGCTTTTTATTGAAGGGCGGTGCTAAATACCGCCCATATTTTTCTAGAAAAATATAAGGAGTGCCTGGGCACTCCTAGCAAGGAGCGCCATGAGCGCCCAAAATGCACATAAAGGTCACAGATAATGCACATAACATTAATGTAAATATGTTATGTGCATTATC
>JAOWAN010000051.1:2762724-2798148 GCA_028566635.1 Lobelia cardinalis | reverse complement strand
CTCTCTCTCTCTCTCTCTCTCTCTCTCTCTCTCTCTCTCTCTCTCTCTTCTTTCCTATCTACAAACATGAGGGGTTCTTCCTACAGAAATAACCCCCACCCTCTTCCCATCTCTTTCGCAATTATTGTGAGACATTCTCTCCTCTCTCAAATAATTTTTTCCCTCTCTCAACCCAAACCCATTACATCAGTCTTTCTCCTGCAAACACATGGGAGTGAAGATAGCAAAAACAATGGGCAATCACGTCACCGTCATGAGCTTCTTCGACAAGAAGGAGGAAGCCATCGATGTCCTTGGTTCTACGAATGAAGTGGTCATTACTACTGTTGCTATTGCTAATGCTGCTGTTAATTGTGTTCATGACTTCATTAGAATGGTGGGTCTGGTGGCTCATGTGGGTATTTAAGGATGAAGGGGTTTTATGGTTGGGGAAAGTGGAACTAGTTGTGACATTGCCAAACTCGGATCTAAAGGAAGGAGACAAAGAAGAGGAAGATGATGGGAAATTAAATAGTTATACGGAAAGATCCCGCTTGGCGTGTGTTGTTCTTATAAGGATGGTTTGTGTATAACATGCTGGCTTCACCCATGTCTTCCGTAATCCTTCCATCACCATTTCTTGGTATCAATCAATACCCACAAATTTTGCAAAAAACAAACAAAGACCCACTTGAGATTATTCAGCTTGTTGGTCTGGGTTGGTGTTGGTTATGTTGTTGAAGCTGTTTTTTCATGCCCTTCAATGGCTGTTCTTAATGGAGGTGAAGGGAGAAATGGTGTGTGTGGGGGTGTATGGTCAAAAGGGGTGTAGATGAAAAGGGAGTATGGTATAAAACTAGTATCCGAAGAATATGTAATTCCACCACAAAAACTGATTTTAGGGGGATAAAAAAAGTTGAAAGGGCAAAAATGACTTTTTACAGAAAAATTCATATATTTCATCTACTTCATCTGGTGAACAGTACCATCTGATGAACAGTACCATCTGCTACGATCTAACACGGTCTGGCCTTCGTGATCCAAGCTTTAGTTTTCTTTGTTTGGTAAAACGTACTTTTTGTTGGTTGTGATGATTGCCAAGTTGTGAGTTTTTTTTCGAGTTGTTTTCGCCATAAACAGACTATTGAGGTTGGCAAATAAAAGGCACTTCATTTTAAGTATCTTCTCGGTAAATTCATTCGTTCATAAAAGTACATAATACACATCCGTTAATTGTGATGTGTCCTGATGGGGTACAACTAGCATTGCTACTTTTTTCCGAGATTTGAATACTTGACTTTTTCCTTGAAAGAAATAAGTTAGTATCGGTGGAGCTAGAGCTATTTGGTAGCAAACAGATAATGTTCAAGTCAGTAAATTAACCTTTGAGTAAATAAGTTATTGCTAACTAAATGAAAGTTGTGCGCCATAGTCCTTTTAATGGGCATCATAAAGACATAAATTGACTTAGTTATAAGAATCATTTGAGCCTCCTTAAGTGCCCATTAGTTGCAAGCGCATCTATGATTTATACGCATTGCCATAACGGCTCAGCCTGCCCATTTGCCACCTCTACTAAAAACCCACAAGTTTTTCTTCATAAAATTCGGTCGATACACATATCATAGATAGATAGATAGATAGATAGATACTCAACATATGTACATCTTGCATATGGCATTGATGCATATATATGTATATATCAAATGTTCACAACTAAATACATACATACATCTAACTAATATGATATACCCTACTCATTTCACAACTAAACAAGTTAATAGAACGTAAATAAATGGTAAAGACCTAATGCATATAGTTTATGTCTAATTTAACTCATGCAACATATGCAAAATATTAGGGGTGGTCCAGTAGAAGAACTGGGGTTTCACGTGTGAGATTTCAAGTTTCCGTTTCTTGAGGCGGAGAAAGAAAAGGAAAGAAAAAAAAACATGCATAATATGGGCACAAGTATCAATGTATGCTTCGGCGAAATCCCCCAAGGTCTTGATGTTTTGCCTCATTGACCATCCACAACAATTCGCTGGCTCTATCTAAGAAAGGAAGGACGTAACGATCAATAAATTTCTTATCAGACATCCTCAACATAGAAGGTTTATTTAGCAGATTTATAAGAAAAGAAGTCTTTAATAAATGCTCCATTAGTGTCAAATACAATCTGTAGACAAACTTTCAATCCTAATTGTGTATGAATAGCATCCTTTCCCATTTCAATGCGGACACATGCATTTTCTTTCTCGACTTGAGCTTCTAACATCCTAAGCATATTGATCGATGACAAAAACCAAAGTTCCAGGAGCACTGAAATTGTGCACTCCTGAAGCGAAAGCAGCCCGCGAGCGACTGAGGATTCAACACATTCTCAACCAGCCTTGTTCTCTATAATAGCAAATTAACCATTTTCCAGTTTATTAATTCTAGACATATGTAAGAACTTCTGCTTGCTAGATGATCTTTGTGCTATAATCTAATCATTCAATTAATGTATATATAGAACGGATGACATCTCAAGGTACTATGATAATTCGAACCCTGTCCCCGAGTAAGAAAATTGATCTGCATTTCTTTTTTTTAATTGATAATTTTTTTGGTTCGTTTCTCCTTCTCAGGGCTTAACTTATACTAGATTGTATTTTTTGACATGCAGCTCGGATTTCTTGCTCGAAGAAATGCCTAAAGTTATCTTTCTCTTTCTCGCTAACACTCAAATCTATTTTACCAGCGTTTCATTTTTGCTTTGTTTCCCTTTCTAATTGGTCATCTTTTTTGATAGTACATGTTCTTACAATTTGTTGATAAGAATCATTTTGTAAAAGGTGTGCAAATTATGTGAATGCATGGAGTGAATATTCGAGCGCTGGCCCAATATGTGCCTCCATGGAAGGCATACCCTTTATGTAGGTATTTCTTCTACTAGCTAGTTAATTAGGTGTGGTAATTAATGCAAATGGTACGATCAATTGCTGATTATACTCCTTATTGGTGTGCATGGCTCATGTATGATACCCAAACTAAATTGCAATGGTAGGATGATGGTAATTATATACTCTTCTTCAATCTCTACGCATATACATCAGTTCTATATAATTTTGGCATACATGAAGTCCAAAATACTTTCGTTATTATTTGATCTTTGATTGTTAAATCGATCTAACCTCATGAATTACGAGCGATTGGTCACATATAGACTTGAAGGTTTTTAATTCTTACTTGTGTGTGTGTGTGTGTGTTAGTTTTGTTGTTTGTGGATTACTAAACTAAGATTTCACTTATGTGGTCATCAAGTTTGTCTTTCTTTTCTTCTTAGCAATTCAAGAAAGCGCTCAAGAAAATGCAGCAATATCCTAAAACAAGGTCAACATCTAAGTTTTCTCTCCTTCGTTCTTTACCCGGTTCCCATTAATTTGTAGAACATTGATAGAAATGCTGGATTTGTGCCAGTAGAGAACCATCCGGCAACTCTCTTATGATTAGTAACTAAATAAAAACAGTCTGAAGACGAGATGGAGATCGAAGTTTATGTTCTTGCTTGCATTTACAATACCTACTACTACTTTAATTGGCGTGGCTTGAAGTGGTGGTTCTTTGTGCCTCACAAGGATGTTTTTGTTACTTTTCTTTGTTTGATAAAATGTACTCTTCTCTTTTTTCCAGAGTACTGGGGTTGGCAAACAAAGGCAGCAATTCATTTGAGTAGGTTCATAGTAAATTCATTCATTTATGCCTGTATGCAAGACTTTACAAGTTCGTAATGCACATCAGTTGATTGTGATGTGTACTGATGCGGTACACTTAGCACTTTTACTTTTTTCGAGATTTGAAGACTTTACCTCTTCCTTAAAATAAACAAGTTAGTATCGGTGGAGATAAAGCTACTTGCTAGAAGTTCGACAAATGAAGGATATACCTTGTGGCATTCTCATTATATTAAGAGCGAAGAAGTTCGACAATGATAGAGGTAAGCCTATGAAGACCCCAATGGACTTGACATTACATTTCTCTAAAAACACTGGGGAAAGTGTTAATCAATTAGAGTACTCGAGGATAATTCACGGTCTAATTTACGCGATCAGACATTGCTCAGACAGTCAATAAGCTTAGTAGGTTTATTAGCAATCCTGGTGTTTACCATTGGAAAGCAATAGTGAGAGTTTTGAAATATTTGAGAAATATTCAAAACCATGAACTACACTATATAAGATACCCAACGACGCTGGAATGGTATAGTGATGCTAGCTGAATATCAGATACAGATGACTTAAAGTCTACGAGTGGATATGTATTCAAAATTGATGGGGCAGCTGTATAACGAAAATCTTCGAAGCAAACGTGCTTAGCTAGGTCTACGATGAAATCATAGTTCATCGCATTAGAAAAGATAAGTGAAGAAGCAGAGTACCTTCGACACTTTTTAGAAGATATTCCGGTATGACCTAAACCAATAAACCCAATTTGCATACATTGCAATAGTCAATCAGCAATCGTGGGAGCATATAATAGTATGTATACTGGAAAGTCTAGATATATACGCCGCAGAAATAACACCATTAAACAATTATTCTCGAGTCGTATAGTATCAATCCATCATGTCAAGTCTAAGGAGAACTTAGCGGATCTACTGACGAAAGGACTACATAGAGAGAAAGTGTATAATTCATTGAGGGGAATGAGCTTAATCATAAGTGACTTAGGTTTTATGGGAGGCAATGCAGCGAAAAATAAAAATTAAAACCCTAAAACCTTCTATGGATCCATGCGAATGATCATAATTCTTGTTAGAGAGAATTTACTTTGAACTAGAGCTAGAATGATTTATTCAGCTTTTCAGGAAAGCTTCTAGATCCACTGCAGATTTGTAAAGATTTCTTCCACTATCCTCAATGGTATTCACGCAAACAATCCACGAATCAACTTATATATTGTTATTTTAGTACTAGCAAATAATAAAGGCCTTGAAGATCTTGACAATCAAAAAATCCTCTTTCAATATGGATGAATTTTTTTTTTTAGAAAGAACAATTCTAAACCTAAAATATTCACAATTTTTCTCTATATAAAAATCAGATTGAGAGAGAGAGAGAGAGAGAGAGAGAGAGAGAGAGAGAGAGAGAGAGAGAGAGAGGTACACAAGGAGGAAAACTCCTAAGGGTATGAGGCCGGCCACCCTAGGATTTTCAACTTTCTTCTTTTTGCACTTGGACCCCTCAAAGTCAAATTTGAATCCATAAGTGTTCAATTCATATTTAATTCGCTTTATGTTCATTGAGTGTGACTCAAATAACCCTTAATTAATCCGCAAATTTATTAATATAAATAATGATTGACACCTAGCAGCACATTATTGTCACCCAGATAATTAGATTTATCAGTAGGCTAAAAGCAACTGAAACTTATGACCAAATTGAATTAATCATTTTGTTTTGAAATCCAATTAAACACAAGGCATGAAACATGTCATCCTTGTTATAGTTTAATTTAGGTTTCTTGATCTTCAAGTAAACGTAACAAACGAATGAGCATAATATCATAATTTTTTTTTGTTCGAGCACGACTATGCATTTACTTCAAGTCTTACTCATCAAGGGCCCATGAATATTATACTCCCGTTACATAGGAGAAATAAATCATATCTATGTACTCATATATCTCAGCATGATTTGTGGCATACCCAATAACCAGTGTTATTTCTCCTGACGCCGGCCAAGCTTTAACCAGTATTAAAGTATGCGACTCCTCATCCAAAATTATGTAGTGACTTCAAGTCGAAAGATTAAGCTCACCGTTGTCACTATGAGAATCGCTTATGACACTCACGTAACGATCCACGTAGCATTCTCATGGCGGGTCAACCTCTACACTATTACTCTTAATGTTGTATCTATGTCTAGATATATATATATATATATATCAATATATCAATCCATCTACATGCTAATCTTGATTGCATTATCATTGTCCTTATTGCTGATAATACTTGATTAAAATAATTTAAGAATAATATTTTATTTTAAGAACTTTATTATATAAATAATCAACCACCATTTATCATAATAAAGGTATGCCTCAAATATATATATACATATATATAAATGAATGTATATATAATGTCATAACATAAAATAATGATTGACTTTAGGGCATAATTCTAATGCTTAAAGCCTGTGAATTGAATTTGTTATAGAGAAAACCCATCCTATAAGACTGGAGATCCTAAAAACTAGGTTCAAAAGAAACAACCTAACTATGTACAGATAGTATTACATCACTAAGGAAAACATATAGTTTTTCTGTCTATTCCTGTGATGACAATTGAAAGTGATGACTTGTAAATGAGAGGATGAGACATCTCTTAATAAACTTAGGTACGAAAAGATACTACAAATGAGCTTACCTGTATGTGTGAAACTGGTTCGGTTCTAAAAAAATTAAAAGACTAATTTTTCTGAAACACCCATGAAGTCAGGCAATGCGCAAGGACCGTATGAGCAACAGTATCTAGAATAACAAATAAATAATCTAACCGCGTGGATATTATTGTTTTGGTATGCGTTAAAGTAAAATAGTTCAAGGCAATTTACTTACTATATGGCCTGTATATGAGATGGTATACCACTAAAAACAGTTCAAAGCCTATAACTATCTTTCTTGATGCGATTAGATTTTGTGTGATCTGGTGAGAGGTCAATTTTGATCATTCATGCGGAGAATTATTAAAAAATGGTGAACCAAAGAATGAACCAATGTGCTAATGTAACTTTGAACTAAGGGAATCATGTGTCTTACTACTTATATGAGTGGGTCCAAAGTGTCGTATAGATTTTAATATAGACGCTACGTATTGAGAGGTCAAACGAACTAAAATACAAAACATGTGAACGTTAAAATTGATAGTGAAAATGATTTATTAAAGTGAATTTTGCTAATTATCCCATATTAGGAGAAAACAAATTATGAAGATGGTTTTATAAGTTTTTGTATTAGATGTAAGGGCATGCCCTTAGGAACATAAAAGTTTTGTAAAAGATGATAAATTTATACGCTACTGTCGCCATTCGTTCGGCCGATCGAATCGAATTGGCTCAGGTCGATTCGATCAATCGCGCGAGTGTGGGTGTGTTCTTCACCTGGGTTTTCACCCATCTTTTTTGATTTTTGAACATTCTCTCTCTTTGGTCCCACAAATTTTCTATCTATCTCTCTCTTACTTTTTACTTTAATCATTACAAAACCCAAAAAACAAATTTCAAAACCAATCGCAAGAACACACCTGTGTGATCTTAGCTACTTGGTCAATAATTTTTTGACCAAATTTCAGTTAGTATCTGTTATGAAAAAAAAAAAAACTCAAATTGGCTACGCCAATAATTAGACCCATAAGAGTGAGAAGGGGTGGCCTGGTCTAGACTAGAGTAGCTACGCCTCCCTCGTCTCAAGTTCCCATTTCCAGGTTCTTATATCACACCACAGTGCTCTCTCTCTCTCTCTCTCTCTCTCTCTCTCTCTCTCCGTCGATTCGCTTCCCTCGATCTCCACTAAATTCAATCAAAGATTTTTGTATTTCTCCGATTGAGAAACTCGGATTCAAATCTTCACGGGGATCTGCGACTTTTAGCTTGTCCGAAGAAGCGAGATTAATTTGCGAATTCCGATTCGAAATCCAGTTGCATGATTTTTTGATGATGTGAAGAAGGATTGTTTTTTAGGGTTAGAGGGTCATTTTGATAATTGGGTTTGTTTGTTTGAGATCTCAATTTTGGAAGAATGGAGATGGATTACAACGGTGACGTGGCTAGTCTTGACCCGGAATTGCTGCAGCTACCGGAGCTGTCCCCGTTGGCCATTAAGGCTAATCCTTTTATTGCTGAGAAGCTTTTCGAGCAATGGCTTTCCCTCCCCGACACCGCTTCCTTGGTAACTAATCTTCTGCTTCATATATATTATGTATATTACTGTTTCTGTATGATTGTTAGCAACTAATCATTTTATTTAATTTTACTTTTCTATTTACTGGCCAATGCACATTTGTCATTCATATCCTACTGCTTTCTCTTTAGTTATTGGGTTGGAATTTCTTAGAAATTTGCTGTTTTGTAATGTTGGATTAATTTTTTTGCTGTTTGTTGCCTGGTTATTGGACTACAGAATGATTTTAGCCTACTTGAAAGAATAGTATGCCAGCATAAATGAGAAAATTGTTGCCAATTTTTTTATTTATTTAAAAATAAATAAATATATATTGCGACAATGGCTTATGGATGGTGGGCATTTAAAGGGTTCTGTGAATAAACATGTCCTGTTTTAATGCTGGCATGGCAAAAAAGTGAGAGTTGAGAGTTGAGAGTTGAGAGTTGAGAGTTGAGAGTTGAGAGAGAGAGAGAGAGAGAGAGAGAGAGAGAGAGAGAGAGAGAGAGAGAGAGAGAGAGAGAGTAATCTAACACATGTGAACTTGTTGCCGAATCCCTTTGGTAGAATGCTTTGAGATGTATAATGATCCTTAACTTTGATGTCAGTTTGGGTTTGGGGATATGAGAAGGAGCTGACATGTGACCTTGTTGCTGATTCCTTTCGTAGGTATAATTATGTATAAATTTTAATAATCCTTAAATGTTGATGTCACTTTCATTTTGGGGCTACGAGAATGAGTGGGCACTCTTTGGAGAACCAGCTGCACCAAATGTGAAAATCAAGTATTTTTTTACTATGTGAGAGGGAGAGAGAGAAAGAGGTTGGGTGGGGGGTGGGGGAGGGAGTGTAATTCCAAATTTAAAGAAAGCGAGACCAATGAATTACTAACCTCTAACCTCCCTGCTACTCTAATTGAGCAATACTCAAAAGGAATCCGAACATTGGCCCGCAAAAGAGGCTAAAACTGAAACTGTGCCACACGACAAGTGACATGAAAGATAACCCTTTCCCACGAGATTCACCAAAAACAATGAAAAACCACATTTTGATGTTCCACAATTTCAAATCCTTTCATCTGCAGAGGGCAAGATGCCATCAGAAGTTGTCGCAAGTCTAGGATTATGAAAAACCCAAATAGCCTTTAGCTAAGGAAAACTGTTAGATGGTTGGAAACCTGCTTAGGATTGGCTTATTTTGATTGACCCGTGATCATGAGATGTTTTTCATGGCTCATTGTGTGGCTTGGCGACTATGACAAGTTCAAGGATCATGAGGAATCCGAAATAGCCTCTAGCAAAGGTGTTTAAAGGGCTAGATGGGTTGTAAATGTTCTTGTTTGGAGTAATGGCTCACTTTTATTTAGACGTGCCTTCCAAGTTCCAACGTCCTATTAAATAATCTCTTTCTTCAAACTCTTTTAGAGTGGTGAGAGGAGTAAGGATAATTTGGTGCCTTGGGACGCGATGTGTTAGTCTAGGGACGAAAATGTTTTAGGGATTGGAAGACATTACCTAAAATTATATCCCTTATTGGTGAATAGTTGTGACGTTTTCTTTTAGAGCCTCAGTTCATCTGGCATAACATTATTAGGAGCAAGCTTGGTACATATTTAAATGGTTGGGATGTGAATATTTGTCCCTCTCTTATTTGTGCATGGCCTTGAAAAATTTTTCGTCGATGTTTTCATCTTTTCTGGCCTTATATATATGATGAGGGGACGAGAAATGTCGTAGGGTTTGGCTATGGACGGACGATTCTGTGGGGGAAATTCCTCTTAGCGTTTCCTTTTGTAGCTTGCTTAGGCTTTTTGCCTCCCGCAATGCTCCTTTTCTAACTAACTTGTGTGGGAGGGCAACTTTTGTTTTCATGGAACTTTTGTTTTCATGAATTTGAACGATAGAGATCCTCTTGGCATCAATTTGCGTGATTAACTTTCAGCGTCTCATCCTTCTAATTACATTCATCAAATTTTAGATTCAGAGAGGGCATATCTTGTAAAAAAATGTTTTAATCGGCACATTTTTCTGATTTAGGTCTTGGATTCTTGATCCCTGTGGTGTTTTCCTGGTAAAATCTTTTATTTAAACATTTTCTAGTTCTCATGAACATCACGTTTCTATAATACAACAAGTTTCAAGCTTTTGTCCGGCTTGAATACTTATGAATGCGTTAGAGGTGAAGGCGTTATTAAGCCATCTCCTGAGATATATGTGATGTTTCAGAGGGATGGTGAGACCCATGATCATCTTTCTTGGATTGCGTGGCAGTTATTGTGTTCTTTGTTTGCAACTTGTTGTGCTGTACTTGGTATGGGTTTTGGGTGGAGAGGAATGCTCATATCTTGTGGGAGGGTTGTGTTTACAATGGTTTGAGGCATCTGGATTGGAAGGAATTATTGTAGTATTGGAGATCAAGCATTGCCTTTTCTCTTTTGTGAGAGAAGATTTCTAATCACGTTTCTTTGTGGGTGATAGGTTTCGGGGCTCTTTGAGGGCTGTCAAAATATAGGAGTGATCTTGCAAGGGATCGGAGGGAAACCCTTCAATAGTTTTCCTTTCCTGATTTTTTTGTCTCCTTTTCAATGTGGTGGATAGCTTGGTCAATGCTTTGTATTACTTTTCTCTTTTTCGAATAAAATTTTCATTTTTATCCAAAAAAAAATACACGATAAACATTCCAATAACTGGAAACAGATTCTCCATGCAAACTGGTTTAAAGAGTGTGCAAATGATGAGATATTGATTGCTAGCTGCCAATCATGAAATAAGGCTGTTTAACGTATGCCACATCAAAGATCACGTCTATACTTTGAGTACGGATTAGAGAGCTGCCACTGTATTAGGTTGAGTTTTGTTATGGTTTCCTTTTCCTCCTCTTTTTCCTCACTTTTTTCTGGGACAGTTTCGTCTTTTGGCGGATTTCCTGTCGATTTCCTTGTACTACCTTTTCCTTTTCTAATAAGATTCTCCCTTTATCCAAAATAGGAAAAAACCCTGCTGAAACCATGGCTCATATGGTGTCTTTGGTGATAATGCATTCATAAGGATTAATTTTAAGAAGTCTATCTACGCCCTTCCCTACATTTTATCTTCCCTGCATTCACTCCTTAAGGAAAAATTTCCCAATTTGTTCAAAATAAGGATTCCTTATGCATTCCAAGTGTTCTTTTGAAGCATGCAGCTTGTGCCATACCATTAATTTTTGGGATAATCCATTCGCCGGTGCTTCCTAGGTCTTATTCTTTGCCCCTTAATAAGTCATTAATAGAGGTGAATGATGGGCCACTTTTGCTTCTGGCCCTAATTGGTCCATGTTGGTGTTTGTGGCGTGACCTCTTAGCTGTATTTTGGATTGGGGTGCACCAATTTGTTTTTGGTGTTCAATTTAAAAATATACTATTCCTAGTGTCCCTCAGAAAATATTGGAGGCTGAGAATAATTTTGCCCTTACGAGTTATTTGGCAGTTTTAGTAGGGTGTTGACTCTTAGTGTAATTTTTGGATTTATCATGCATCTTGATACTGATTTTGAAGGCAGATTTCAGGAGCTTATCTGGGAGGTCTTGAGTGTATTTTCTTGAGTATGATCCTTTATAGTTGGGTCATGCTCCTTTATGGGTCAGGGATATGTGGCTTTCCCATCTTGACTTTTATCCGTTGGTTCATGAGAACGGCTAGGTTAATGGTTAGGGAGGGGTAATGTTGTGATTATGAAGAATCTTAAAGTTAAGCTGGGCATCGTCGGGTTTGTTGTTGGGAGATTTGTCTAGAGATTGGAGAGCTGCTACACAGTAATCTTTGTGTTTTTTGGTTTTTGTTAATTATTCGGTAGACTTCTTGTCCGCCTTCTTTGTATCCTCTTGCTCTACTCAATGAAATTCTTCTTTTATCTAAAAAAAATATTTTGTGCGTAAGTGTTGAGATGGATAAGGTGGAGTAAGAGGATTTTATGTTTGTGGTTGTACTATTAGGAGAGTTTGAGGCCATATTTGTGCTAATAGGACTATAGGAGAGTGTGATGCATATTCTACTCTCATAGGATGTAAATGCTATCCTAGCATTTGTCGTATCTAGGAGTGTACGTGGCCTTTTAGGGGAAGTGTTGCTAAGAGCTTGGATGGGTGGAAACGGGCTTTGTTAAATTTTGGTTTCAGGATCACCTAGGTTAGAGTTTAAAGAAGAGGTTCCAATTCGATAACTTACTGGGCTAGAGGGAGTTTGAAGGAGATTGTGATAGTATTTTTTTTTTCGTAGGCTTTCGATGCCTAGAACGACGACTGAGCTTGATTCTTGCTAGCTTAGGAATTAGGGTGTTATTGATGATACGACCCGTTTGGTTTTCTTTTTCTTCCATGAGTACAATTTGTACCATTGATATCTTGTGTGTAAAAATGCCTACCAATAATAGACTTGTGGTAGAGGGGTTAGATTGGTAGAGGTTTTTCATTGAGTTGTTGTAGATTGGGAAGGCCATACTTTCAGCAAGGAAGACATCAAAATTCTTTTTTAGTTGCTGATGATAGGGTGGTTCTTGGACACAGTTTCCACAATTCAGGCTTGCCTAGGAGATGCCTAGTGATGACTTTTTGGAATTCTTTGTTCGAGTTTTATGTCACTAGAATTCCACTTTTCTTGATCTTGTTCCCATGAAAGATAGATCAGTTGGGGTTGTAGATTTCAGACCCTTGTGCCTTCGGACAAGTGTGTATAAGATGATATCACATGAGATCCTTCTAAAGGCAATTTCTATGTCTCAAAGTGCTTGTTGATGGCCTAGATTTTGGTATAGTAGGCATATAAGCCGATTAGCAATTAAACTAGAGTTTGAGAAAGCTCATGATATGACAAATTGTTGTTTCTTGAACCTCTTGCTCAGGTATAAACCATTGTTGTAGATGGATGGGTTTTTAGAGGCTTTGGTTCTTTGCTTAATGTGGTATTGTGATTAGGAAGCTTAAATCTTGTTTCGCTTGTGGGGTTTGAGATAGTTATATGCCTTTCTCTCTACTCTAGCTTCCAAATGATCGCTTGTAGCAGAGGCAGTAGGCTTGGTTGAGGGATGTGTAATTGGTAGGATACATGCATGTGCTTCTCTCAGGGCATAAAGGGTTCTTATTCTTGTAAACCCTTTCTCATGTTCAATTCTTTACACTCTTGCATTTGGTCTTTGTAGGGAACTCCGTTTTCTCTTGTCGTTCCTTTTTTTCTTATGTGATTTAGTCACATCATCCTTCCCCGTTCCTATTGTCTTCTTTTATGTGGACGGTGACAGCCCCGTTCAAAAATAGGGCCTTTGTTTGGTCTTTGGCTCTGAACAAGCTTAACACTAATAATTGTAGACAAATTTATGGACTCTATTAGATGATTTCTCTGATTGATGCTGATGTGTAAAGGCTCCTCAAATTCTCATGATCACTTGTTCCTGCATTGCACGGATGCTTGTTTTCTCTGGATCAAATTATTTGGGTGGTTAAAGAATCTTGGGTTAGCACTTCCCTGCTTATTAGACTTAAGTGGTTATTGGAAAAGATGATGATGCTAAGCAGTTGTAGCCATCATTATTAAAGGCAAAAGGTGCTCTGAAGCCAAAAGACCTAAGACAATGCACGGGCTTCACGAAAGTGAGGTGCATAGTTTAAAACAATTGAAATTAAGTTGCATAGAAACATATTTTAGGATATTTGAACTGTGTTACGACTGTATAAGGCCTTTTTCAAATTAAGACACATTTACTCACCAATTACCGAATATTGCTTGCAACACTGAACTGTATATAGAGTAGAAACAAACCTTTCTGAATGGGCAATAGGTACTTTCACGTGAGCCTCATGGCCCAGGGCGCACTTTTAACAACTATGGTTTTAGTAGTGTGGGGTGTGTTATTTTGTGTGTATTTGGATTAAAAGGAATTCCATAAGTTATGGTGAGCTAGATCTGTCACGGCGTCTTCTATGGGACAGGACAGGACTTTGGCTTCCATGTTGGACTTCTGCTAGAGGTACCCTTATAAAATCTTCCTGTTTTGGAGTTACATCATCATTGGCATGCTTTCCTGTGTTAGGTTGTATTATCCGATCTTAGGCTTTCTTGTTAAAATCTTGTTTTTCCTTATTGTTTTCTTTTTCTTTTTTATGTTTCGTCTGTTGGACTGACTGTCCCTCCATTTTGACTTCTTTTCTGTCTAATATTGTCTACTTTTAATGTCAAAATTTTAGTGTCAAATTCGTCACTTTGCTATCTGGATATGCCTCTTGGAGGTAACCTGTGTTGTTAAGTGTCTCTATTAGGTTGGATGAGTGAAAGTAGACTCAGTTTTCATAAGTGGGAAGCTAAAGGTTTTTCTTTCTAGTAGTCTGGATTGTTTCCTATTTATATTTTAGATTTTGTGGGCAATGATATAAGATCGAGAACATATCGAGAGTGGGGCCATTGTGCAAGTCTACAAAGAGAGGGGTGCTGATATTGGGAACCCTTTTATTGATTCCATAGCCTAATGGCGAGGGAGTTTCCCTTTAGAAGACCAGTTCCCTTTCACAAAGCAGTAAGTGAGAAAATTTGGCAGCAATCAGTATTTGGGTAAGTAAGCATACTTCTAACGTGTGCTTTGGATATGTAAGCTAAGGTGTCTTTCAAAAAATAGGGGTTTTCTTTGGCCTATTTGACTGCATGTTGAACAAAAATGACTTGCAGGAGAGTTACAGGCTCTTCTCGAAAATTCTTAGTTCATAACTGGTTTCCCTGATTATGTGCCTTGCGTGTGCATCTTTTTGGTTGTTTTATCCCTCCTGCTAGTGGAGGTGTTTTAGGGTTTTTATAATTTCGAAATTCTTCTATCCACATGCTCATGAACTGACTTTGTGTACTTAATTTAGTCTCACAATGATGTTTATGTTTTCATATAGACTTATACTATGAGTTGCTATATGTTCAACATCTGTTCAGAGAGTACTCATTGATGGACCAGAAAATGAAAAGAAGCCAGCTAGTCCTACCTAAATTAGTGATAGGAGTTCGAGCACTCTTTCAGAATGTATACATGTAAAGATAAGCATACATACAATGAGGGTTGATCAGAATGTAACATCTCATAAGAAACAAAAGGAGGAGTAACAGTAAGAAACTGTAGAGCGTTTGAGAATGAAGCTCTATCTGTAGATAGACTTAAGAAATCTACACTTCATGCATTGTATTTTGTGGATTATGGATGCAGTGCTAAGTTCTTTTCATAGTTTTGAGGATTTTGTGCAGTCTTGCTATAGCATAGGTCTTTTTTGGTCATCAATCTTTGTATACCTCATGTGTAAGTGGGTTGTGCCCGTTATGGCTCTGTTTAATATCCTTTTGCGTATCAAAAAAAAAAGGAGAAAAAACAAACATCACGTCGATATCCTTAGAAGTGGAAGATCCATATATGAACAAAAAGATGAAAATATGAACTGGTGTTGATCCAAAGAGAACATCTCATAAGAAACCATCATTGGATAAATTTGATTGGGCTTCATTTGGATTTCTAATAGAAAACTAGCCTCCTAAATGATATGCAAAGTTCATGCTTGAAGATTTTGTCATTATGTGGGAAGCTTATATGTTTTGGTGGTGCTAAGGGGTGCGTATAACGAACTTGAATTGGTATTAATTCTGAAAATAGAAGAGATTGTTGCAGGCTTTCTACCCGAGACTTGAGACCACACTATTAGTAGAGCAGACCAAGGGCAGAATTGGTGGGCTTAGACAATGAGAAGTTGCAAATTTTTTAGAAGATGTGGGATGTATGCAGCTCTTTAGAGTGTTTTGATCATAAAAGTTTATCCTTCAGAATTTCTCCGGGATAGCATGTTGTAATTTGCTTCCTTTGAGCAATGCGTGTGTGTGTATTACCTTGTCGGATCTCAAAGGGGATCGCCTAGCAGCTTTGGCGGTGTGTGCTATTTGGTTTCGTTTTCCACAATCCTTGTCTTTGTAAGCTGAACATGTCACTGCTGTTGCCTTTGTTTTGGCATTTAATAAAATTATCTACGAAAATAAACTACTTTTATTTTAAAAATGTACGCCGTACATTACTATAAAGTATAAATAAGAACATATGACTTGTGAGTTTGCTCCATTACTGCAGTCATTGAGAAGTTATAGTGAATAAGCATTACAATTCATATGTTATTTCTCGTTTTGGAAATTGAAAGTTTGATTGTTGAATCAGAGATAATTGCTTCTGTATACTGTGGTCATTATCTGCATTGGGAAAGCTGTGGTTTTCTTTAAATTTTCGTTCATTACATTTACTAATGCTTTTGCTTGGTGAATTTATAGAGACATCCTATTTATACCACTCTGTGGGTGCAGGTGAAGTCGTTACTTAACAATGCTAAGGCAGGTGTTCCTTTAAATGTCGCTGGAGCTTCTTCCAGCCCAAAGGCTACATCAAGCAATTCGTTACCTTCCATGTTCCCTGCTGGCAGTGCTCCTCCGCTGTCACCAAGAAGTTCATCTGGTTCTCCTCGTATTATGAAACAAAGAGCAGGCCCCTCTGTTCTGGGTTCTCCTCTGAAAGTTCTAAGCGAGCCAGTGCGAGAGTTAATACCTCAGGTTGATAGATCTCTTGATGTCCTCTTTGTATAAGATGGCCTGTTGCAGTAGATTGTTCTGGAACTTCCTATTTTAGTGCGTGTAGTCGGTTTTGCATTGGTATGTTGATTTCTCGTTTTGACTGAGTTCTTGCAATCATTGCAGTTCTATTTTCAGCATGGTCGTCCACCTCCAAATGAACTCAAAGAACGATGTCTGTTTCGGATTAACCAATTTTTCTACGGACACATGGATGGATTACAAATCCATGGTAGTTATGCTTGGAATCATTCATGCATGTGATAACAATTTTTTTTCTTTGAATATTTTTCTGATAAATCTTTAGAACTTAATTTGTGATTTTTCATACGGGATGTCAGAATTCAAACCAGTTACAAAGGAAATCTGCAAGCTTCCCTCATTCTTTTCGACTGCGCTTTTTAAAAAGATTGACGTTGATTGCACTGGTATTGTGACCAGGTATGGAATATTATTATTTTTATTTCTTCTGAAAAGATATGGCTTGTTTATCTGAACGCCTGGAGTCGACATGATAGGTGTTATGGTTTGTTTAGTGCATCATAGTGATTTAAGGTTTTTTATTTATTCAGTACTCCAATATCTTGTTGTGAGATTGTATGGAACTTAGGAAATGTGGCAAGGACTTGTCAACTTTTGAAAATCCTACAAACAATTCTACGAGCTCATGCCAAGCAGAAAACAAAATCAACAAAAATACATGATTGTTGCTTATACGAGAGAAACCGTGCTTAACTAACAGATATTGTGTAGTGAGATTTCTTGTGTAGTTGGGGTTCTTGCTAATTGTTTGTTACTCCTCAGTTTCCTTATAAGTGGCCCTTTTTGACTAAGCACAAATATTAAGAAAATGATTGGAAATTTTTTCATATCAACAAAAGCAAAAGGAATTTTACCAGATTGACCTTCTATACAACACTCCTACTATTAAAATGTTGATAAACTCAACTGTAGACAATTAATAGGGTAGGTAGAATTGGAAAAAAAATATTAATGGCATCTTGGTAGTATAAAAGGGGCAATTATATACAAACAAAAAAAAGTTAACTAGGGACACTTATTAAGGGATGGAGGAGTATCTTTATACCTATTGATACATGTTCCATAGCTTCATGGTTGGTTGGTAATACCTAATGGGAGATTTGTGCATTGCACTGTGACTGCTTGTTTTGTTCTAATACACATTATCCAAATGCATAGCATACTGATTTTGGAGCACAATATACTCTATATACAGAATGAAACACAAAGGGTATAATGTTTCTTTATGTATGTTTTTTGATGATATTACCATTAAATTGGTTTATACTATTTCTCCTTACTTTGTGTGATGACATGCATGCAGAAATGCATTTGTTGATTATTGGGTCCATGGCAACATGTTGACAAAAGATATAGCAACCCAAATATATACAATCTTAAAACAGCCAGATCTGAGACACTTGACTCAGGTATCATTTTACTTGATCTTTTGATTCCCGTGGTTTGTTAGTAGATATAGTATCATCTTATAATCATTCTTGGACCAATTAAAACACAGAGGCTAAAGATTGGAAAGCTGCTTTGGATTTTCCTTAGCAGGTTTTCTTTTTGTAGTTTTTTTTAGCCGTCTTGGCATTTGCTATTTTTGGTGGGCCGCTGGTCCGCATATTTGTACTCTCACCCTCTTTCTAATATAATTCTTTTTCTGTCAAAACATAAAATCATTGTTGGAAGTCGTTAAAAAAAAATTGTTGGAAGTCGTTTGCATTAAATATGCTCCTGTGTGCCAATACCAGCTTTAATGCGTGGTTAACTTATTTTTCATTGATCTCATATATTTACATGTTTGTGAATACTACAATAGGATGATTTCAAACCTGTGCTCCGGGAGCTTTTGGCAACTCATCCAGGGTTAGAGTTCTTACAGAGCACACCTGAATTTCAGGAAAGATATGGTATGTCAGTATCAGTTGATGAAAGTCTTCATATCTGGCTTGATTTGGTGTAACTGTATTTTATTCAAAATTTAGACCTGAATGCTGTCAATTACGACATTCCGCTAAATTGTTTTTGCACTTATAACTTGCAGTGATTGTTGTCTTAAGGTGCTGGGTCTTGATTTTATGTACTTCACTTCTGCTCTCTCCAACTATAAACCGGAACGTATTGATAGTTTGGTGTGATTTTGCCTTCATTTATAAGCAAGCTAGGTATACCGGTGCCCGTGGGCACTTGAGGTTCATTTTTTTAAAATAAACGTTTTGTTTGAAAATTGGTGAAATACGGAAAAAATTGGGTGCATTGTGGAAAGAATTCAAAAAATTAAAGAATTAGGGAAGAAGAAATTGAAATATTAAAAAATAGGAGGGGGGGGGGTACCGTGTAAAAAAGGGAGTTGATTAGACATCTAAGTGTCACATCAACCCCCTTCTCTTATACTACAGATTAACCGAAAAGGTGATGCAGAAAAAGATTAGAATGGTTTTTGCGCTCCTGCATGCAGCCTGTAATGTGACTCGTACATCTTGTTGCAATCCTAGGACCTAGTATAGACTCAATATCGAAGCATAACAGTAAATTAATGCCTTATGCCTTTAGAAGTTTCTACGGAAACTTGATAATATTGTTAGGTTTTGGTATTTTATGTCTTATCTTTTTGATGTGTTCCATTTAAAATTGCTTGTCTTGGCAACCAACATCTCTTTACCTGAGGATTGCATATTTTAGTATCAGAATATTCCACGTATGATATAAAAATACATTGGTCAGTAAAAGCAAGATGGGTTATACTTTCCCCCCCATTATGACACCTTGGTTTTTGGGCAATTTATTTCCTGCAATGACGTATTAAGACATGATGAGTTTTATATAAAATGTTAAGAGGTTTCAAAAGGAGGGTGGGAATTTGTCGGCGACGTCGGAAAGGGCTGGTGGCGAGATTGTTACGACTAATGAAGGGACTGTAGTGAGCAAAGAGGTCTTGATTCTTCCAGACTTTGTGAAGTTCTTGATGGAGGAACAAGGCTGAATGTTGGGGAGTCAGCAAAATCTTATGAGAATGTTCGAACGGTTATACAGGAAGCCTTGGAGAAAATTCTTAATAATGGTGCAGTTGATATTGGATACGATCATATGCGGCAGGATCTATATGAACAGTCCGAAGATAGCTCCATCGATGCTTCAGATTGGGAAACAGAATTGCGCTCAGATGATGAACTGCTTTTCGATCAGTTACATACGAATGAGGATATTGGGTCACCACACTTGTCTGTAGACTCAATATTGAAGCATAACAGTAAATTAATGCCTTATGCCTTTAGAAGTTTCTACGGAAACTTGTTAATATTGTTAGGTTTTGGTATTTTATGTCTTATCTTTTTGATGTGTTCCATTTAAATTGCTTTTCTTGTCAACCAACATCTCTTTATCTGAGGATTGCATATTTTAGGATCAGAATATTCCGCGTATGATATAAAAATACATTGGTCAGTAAGAGCAAGATGGGTTATACTTTTCCCCCCATTATGACTCCTTCGTTTTTGATCAATTTATTCCCTGCAATGACATATTAAGACATGATGAGTTTAAAATAAAATGTTAAGAGGTTTCAAAAAGGAGGGTGGGAATTTGTCGGCGACGTCGGAAAGGGCTGGTGGCGAGAATGTTACGACTAATGACTGTAGTGAGCAAAGGGGTTTTGATTCTTCCAGACTTTGTGAAGTTCTTGATGGAGGAACAAGGCTGAATGTTGGGGAGTCAGCAAAATCATATGAGAATGTTCGAACGGTTATCCAGGAAACCTTGGAGAAGATTTTTAATAATGGTGCAGTTGATATTGGATATGATCATATGCGGCAGGATCTATATGAACAGTCCGAAGATAGCTCCGTCGATGCTTCAGATTGGGAAACAAAGTTGCATTCAGATGATGAACTGCTTCTCAATCAGTTACATACAAATGAGGATATTGGGTCACCACACCTGTCTGTAGCCGAAGATGTGGAGCAGGAGGACGGGTGCAAGAACCAAGAGGAGGAGCAGGGAGGCGGATTTGAGAACCAAGAGGCAGGTATAGGAGAAATGGATGATTCTCAGAGAGGCAAGAATTCACAAGTTGAAAAGAATGCATCTGCTGTTTTTTGGGGGATCTGGTTCGCTCACCAAAACTAGCAGATCATGATGTTCAGCAGCTTGAAATGATGCTAATTCAGAAATTTGTCTTTTCCAGGGTGCTAACTTGGATTCTGCTCACTCTTTTGTTTATCACCATAACTCTTCTTCTTCCTTGTCACCCAATATTACACTTGGTATGTTTTCAGGTGATGCAAATGGGAGGTGGGGCTTTATAGAGGTATTCTACCGACACCTATATCACCGGACAAGTTTCAGATAGTGCTATTCCGGGAAATGAGGAGTCAACGGGGGAAGCAATTATCTTTAAGCTTTTGGGGGATACCTTAGATAATCCAGACTCTGGGATGCTTTTGGAGATCTTGGGAGGTCAGCGCGGGTAGGGGCACAATCTTCTACTTGTTGATATTAAAGTGGTGAGCTTTAATGTTAGGATTTAGGGGAGTGTAAGAAGCGGCATAAAGTTAGAGAGGTTCCGTGTCGAGCGAACCCTGATATAGTGTTTCTCTAAGAATCTACGAAGGAAGAGGTGGGTAGTAATTTGATTAAGAGTATTTGGGGTACTAATTTCAAAGCGTGGGAGTTCTTTCCTTCGATAGGGGCTTGGGGGGATCATTGTTATATGGGATACTCGTGTTGCCACCAAGCTTGAGGTTTTACGAGAGTCATGCACATTATGTGTTAAGCGTTAATACCAAATGGTATAGGGTTTGGTGGATTAGTGCAGTGTACGGTTCGAGTAGAGTGAGAGGGCGTGATTGTTTTTGGAAGGAGTTGCACGATCTAGCAGGTATGTGTGGATTTTGGTGGTTCATAGGAGGTGACATTAATGTCATTCGCTATTCGAGCGAAAAGCTAGGAGGGTCAAGAATTGCCTAGAGTGTATCTAAGATCATGATTTACGCGATCTTCCTTTAGCTAATGGTACGTTTACTTGGTTTGTAGCTAGGGAGTGAATTGTGCCATGAGGATAGGTAGGTTTCTAGGGAGTAATGAGTGGAAAGAGGTTTTTTCGGGGTTGGTTCAGTTGACTCTTCCTAGAATTGTGCTCGACCACTTTTCTATTTCCTTAGAGTCAAGCCCGATTAGGTGGGGACCTATCCCATTTTGGTTTGAGAATATGTGGCTGTCACATTCTGGTTTTAAGGAGTTAGTGAGTAATTGGTGGAGGGAGTCAGCAGAAGAGGGGTGGCGTGGTTTCGTGGTGATGCGTAAGCTGAAGCATTTAAAGGAGCATTTAAAGGAGCAATTAAAGATCTTGAATAGAAGTGTTTGGGGATATTAGGATTAGAAAGGCGGATATAATTTTTGGTATGTAGGAGTTAGATAAGATTGAGGAGTCTGATGGTCGAGATTAAGGGATGAGCTTGAGGAGGTTTTTCTCAGAGAGGTTGTGAGTTGCTGCCAGAAGTCTAGAGTTAAATGGGACTGGGAAGGGGATTGCAATTCTAAGTTCTTTCGTGGGGTGGCTATATGCAAGCGTAGTCGAGGGTATATTCGAGAGATAGATTGGAAGATGGCTCTGTAACTAAGGTTCTTTCGGTGATCTTTGGTGAGATAACTGGTTTTTATGATGCCCTTTACACCGAAGAGCTTGTTAATTGTCCTATGATATATGGTTTAAATTGGATTCCCGTTTTTGAGGTGAGAGCAAGGTGGTTAGAATTTAAAAAGGCCTTTCAAGGAAGGTTAGGTGTGGTCGGCTGTGTCTGATTTAGCGAGAGATGGGGCAGCAGGTCCAGATAGTTTCACTATGGTGTTCTTTCATTCTTGTTGGGACATTGTTAAGAGGGATGTCATGAGAGTGTTTGATGAGTTTTTGTCGAATGTAAAGATCTGTCCGTGTATCAACTCCACTTTTATCACTCTTATTCCTAAGAAAGATAGGCCCCTCATGGTTAAGGACTTTCGACCCAGTAACTTGGTCACTAGTATTTATAAGATTGTCGCTAAGGTTCTTACTCGCATGCATGGAGAGGTGTTGGCCGACACTATTTTTGAATCTCAGTGTCGGGGGACGGCCAATGCTATTCAACTATTCTGGTGGCTAATGAGGTTGTGGACGACATCCGACATAGGGGGAGGAGAGGTCTTCTTCAATTTGATTTTGAAAAAGCTTATGATCGGGTTATTTGGAGATTTCTTGACCTAGTGATGGACATGAAAGGTTTTGGCACTAGATAGGGGAAACAGATACAGGGTTGTTCTTCCGCCTCATTCTCTGTGATGATTAGTGGGGAACCACACAAGTGGTTCAAAGATTCGAGACGGATTCGTTAGGGAGATCCTCTTTCTCCTTTCCTGTTCACTTTGGTGGTTGATGTCCTTAGTACGTTTCTTAGAAGGAGCGAAGAGAGGGGTGTCTTAGAGGGTTGTTTGGTGGGTAATAATGGGATGAGGATTCTCACCTCCAGCATGCAGATGATACCACTTTGTTCTTGTCTGAGGGAGTGGAAGGATTTACGAATGTTCTCACCTTTCTTCAAGTTTTTGAGGCGGTGTCCGGGTTGAAAATCAATTTGTCTAAATGTTGTTTGGCTGGGATTAACGTGGAGGGTGAAGTAGTAAATTCTTATGATTTTCTCTTGTGAGATGTAGTGTTAAGAAATCTCCTTTCTCCTATCTCAGTCATCCTTTGGGAGGCCCGATAGCTTCTAAGGTTTCTAAGTGATTAGATGGGTGGAAACGAGTTTATTTTCCCTTGGGAGGTAGGGTGACCTTGATTTAGTGTTGTTTGTCTAGCATTCGGACAAATTATTTCTCTTTTTCAGATACCTGTCGGAGTTGTTGAGAGATTAGAAAGGATCGGCGTCGTGGAGCGGGCAGGAGAAGAGAGTAGGCATCATTTGGTTATATGGGAGGTAGTGAATAGGTGGAAGGAGGAGGGGGATTTAGGGCTTGGGAATTTGGTTTCAAGAGTATCTCCTTAGTTGCTGAATGGTTGTGGCGTTTCCCGTTGGCACCTCATTCTCTTTGGCATAATGTTATTAAGAACAAGGTTGGTGCATATAGGATTGGGTGGGACGTTTCTGTTAATTCGTCTTTAACCTATGCAAGCCCGTCGAAGTTCATACGTAGTTGCTATAGTTGTTTTGTCCTCACATGCGGTACGTCGCTTAGTCTGGTGATCGAGTTCATTATTGGGGGGATCATTGAATAGGGGATTTGCCTCTAAATTTATCTTTTCCTCGACTTTATAGAATTCCAAATGTTCATAATCCTACTATTTCTTTCTTTCTGTTTCTTTCTTTCTGGCAAGGGAGGTTGATGGGCCATTTCTTCAGAAACTTAAATGATAGAGATTCCTCATATGTTGTAGCTCTTTCATTTTAGTTTTCTTCTCTTCATCCCCCGGAGCATGTCGATCGTCGATATTGGGTACTAGAAGGTTCGTGTATTTTTACGTCTAAGACTAATTCTGTAAAAGTGATTTTTGAAAATTGTTTAAATAAAAGTGATTTCTTATAATTAATTTAGAAGTGTTTGGCTATATGTCAAAACAGATTATGAAAAGTAAATGTCAAAACTTATTCATGTAAATAAGCAATATAATCAACTATAGTTAAATAGAGGAGTTTATTAATGGTAAATCTAGATGAACATAAACAAGTTAGAATCACTTTTGAAAAAAGCAGGTTCACAACCGTTTATGTCAAAATGCACTATTCTGCGTTTTGCAGCTTAAATCAGAATCACATTTGACGACCAAAAACTCTCAAAAGTGATTTATGTAATCCAAAAGTGATTCTAATCCCTCAAAACGTTTTGCCAAACTAGCCCTCAATCCTTTATGAATATCCCTATGCACCCTCAAATTCAGCCCGATTTTCCTCCGTACAAATTCGTTTGGAAGACCAAAGTTTCGTTTAAGTTTAAGGTCTTTGCTTGGGCTGTGATTCTTAATCGGCTGAATACTAATGATTGGTGACAGGGCGGCGCTGAATAAGGTCCCATCTCCTGATGTATGCATTATGTGTATGGGTAGCAATGAGACTCATGATCACCTATTTGTGAATTGCTCTGTTGCTCGGTATCTTTGTTGTGCTTTGTTTGCGGTGAGGGGAGAAGCGTGGCTTTCCTCTCGTTCGGTCAAGGAGATGTGCATGATTAGACATCTAGGATTTGGTCCTTGTGTGGCTGTGCTATTTTTAGGCTGTTGTGGAATATATGGGTCGAGCGAAATGCTCGCATTTTCAGGAGTCAAGATGTGCATTTTCCCTCTTCTCTGGGCAAGGATATCCTTTCAGGCTTCTCTTTGGACGCGAAATCTGGGAGCTTTCCATGGATTGCCTTATCTGATTTGGCAAGAAATTGGCATGCAATCTTGTTTTAGTTCTTTTAAACACATTCAACCATGTACTTTTTTTCTATCTAGATTTTTAGTTTTTGCCTATGTACCTTTTTGGGCGGATTCCTGGTCTGCCTCATTTTGTATTCTCCTACCATCTCTCCAATATAGTTTCTTTTTTTTTTTAATCGAAAAAAATTCTCTTGGTTTTTTTATCCAATCGACGCTGGAGATACAGCAAGAAAACGTCTCATGTGCATAATTTCCGCTGTTTTCTTCCCCACCTCTCAAACTATTTCACATCTGCGGACAAGGCTTTGCATCTGATTGTTGACCTCTTGCTTCTGAGTACCAAGAAAACAATTTGATGCGAGAACCTTTGACTTCAGATATCTTTGGTCAAGAGAAAAGGTGAGCAACTGGGGAACAGTTAGGGAAGCATAGGACCTTTTGGGCAGGTGGGGAGCAGTTTAAGAATAGGGAGTAAGATGTCCTTACGGGCAGGATTCAGTACCCAACATCTTTATGGACTTCGGCGTTGGGGGCTATTAATGGGGTCTTGGTCACAGACCTGTGTAGAGATTGGGCAGCGGTGGTTCACTTGTAGTACTTGGTAGCTTATATCAGGCTTGTCGTCTAGTGCTCTTTTTGTTTTTGTTTTTGTTTTTCATTTTCAGTTTCTTTTTCTTTTGTTGGCCAGCTTGTCATCTTTCGTACATTCTACCCTTTCTAGTAAAAATTTTCTTTTACAAAAAAAGAAAAGGAAAGAAAGAATAGGAGTAAGATCATGGATGAGTAAGAATCTGAAGAAGCTGGGCAGCAGGTGCTCCTGAATAATTGGAATAATCTGGTCTGCCTAACATTCGGAGTGCAGCCCTGTCCTATTATTCCTATTCGTGAGTCATCTCCTGCTACACTCTTAAAGGTTTTCATGCCTGAATTTGTGCTTGCATAAATGTAGGTGAAATTGATAATATATGCATCCAAGACGATACAGAGACACAGTTCATCAGCTGTAGAGAGTGATTTAAGAAAACGAAAAAAATCCTGTAATTGACCTACCAAAGGGTATCCTACTTTAACCTTCCATATTCTATCAAACTTACTCCATGACCACGTAGGCGTAAATCAACTCTCCTCTGCTGAAAAAAGCTCGACTCTGCCAATCAGGTGTAGCGCCAAGAATACCAGCCGAAGTGATAAATAATCAAGGATTGTTTCTTCAACTTTAAGGTTGATGTATCAGTTGCTCATATAAGAGTGTAGTTTGTTTTTCCATTCTCAGAAGGACCATTGTTGGCATGCCAGCATGTAGTGCGTCGCGACAGATGTCCATTACATTTCGTAAAAATATATGAATGGCTCAAGTAGTAAAACATCACACAACAATCTCTGTAAGCTTGCAACAAAGAATGTCAGTAAGCATTGCTTGTGAACCTAATGCTTGGTGTAATGGTAATCCATGCCACATCACAATGCTTCTGATGTGGCATAACCTCTTGTCTAAAGTTGTATACTGACTCCTCAAAATTGGCGTCTGTATAATTTCAGTATCAATAACTAAGGAGTATACCCGACCTACACAACACTCTAGTTTGAAAGATCCTTCCTCTATGTTGAAGCTCATCATTCTCGTTAGTAGTAAGACGAGGATGAGTGACACCAACCATCAAGTAAACCATTAGTACAACATGGAAATGCAGCAGTGGGATCACGGATCTCTTCTTTGACTTCAGGTTCTTTAGTTTATTTCGAGTCTCTCATAATTCCTCTTCGGATAAGTGTCATTGGTTTGGCTGGGGGTTTGCACGAGTGGAGATGTGCAGCTATTGAATGATAACAAATGCATAAGAATTAAAGTATTTTGACATATTAGAACAACCACGGGAATATGGATCAAAATGAGCTTGCATATCAAAAGTAAAGCTTATGGTGGACCCGTATTGAATTTCAGAAATAGAAGAGAAGATGAGAGAGAAGGATAAACACACAATTGGCTAAAAGCTCAACTCAAATTTAATATCAACTCTGTCTAAGATTGAAGCATTGCAACTCTATTTATAGGCCTAAACTATTCTCCTAGTAGTACTAGGACTAAGACATAATTAAACTAGTATGACACAAAATAGGAAAACAACTAATTACTATAACTAAACTGATCCGACACGGAATAGGAAAATAACTAATTATAATTAACTAAGGCAACAACTAGAATATTAATCCTGATTTACCAAGGACACTTATTAACGGACCAAAAGGCCTTGGGCCTCGAATACTTGTTCTGCATCAAAAGCTTAGGATTTGTGAAAATGTTTAGCGCAGTTGGAATCTAAAGAAGTTCTTGCACTCCTACTCAAAAGGATAGCTCAATTGATGTTTTTTCACTGGAATTTTTCCAACTAATCATCCACTTGTTAAGCAACTTGTATTGCCTTGGATTGGATAATGAAAGAAGCGAATTGCAGCCAATGCTAAGAGGTTTTTAAGATGGCTGGTACAGGAAACCATCACATTCTATTAAGAGATGGTCATTTTGGTAAATAGCTGGATCCAACTGAATCTGATGGAGCGATGGTCTCCCTTTATTTCAGCGTGTGGTTATTTTGGAATAATACTTTAGTGGTTGTTACTGAAGAAAGAAATTATCAGAATCTTCTTTATCGCAATTTTTCATTGATGGGTTTGAATTCCATGTTATTGGGTTATGTAGTTTATGATTATTGTGTTGGCCGTATTCTTTTCCTATACTAGAAATTGATTCCAATTCTTCTATAGTTCAGTTAAATTTTTTTTTTTTTTTAAATGTGGCTTGCACAATCCAGAAGTATTTCTGGAGTGATCAGCTTAGCTTTTACTTTTTATTTCTAGCGCATGATTGGATATATTTGCAATGATATTAACATTTAGTTCTATTCAAATGGCCAGCTGAAACAGTAATATACAGGATATTTTACTACATCAATAGATCGGATAATGGTCGTCTTACACTCAGGGAGCTGAAACGTGGAAATTTAATTGCTGCTATGCAACATGCTGATGAAGAAGAGGATATAAACAAAGTTGTGAGGTAAGATCTTGCAAGAAACTCACCCTTGGTGCGAACAGGGCTAATTTTGGCTTGTTCGTAAGCCACTGATGACCCAAGCTTAATACAAGTCACCGGCTCTTAGTTGCAGGATTGCTTATGAAACAAGTGTACTAGCAAGATATGTGTTTGTTATTCAGCTTTTGAGCAAGGCTATATCTGATTTAATCTTTGAGCTTGAAATATCCTTTTCATGTTGTTCCTTTTATCGAATTGTGACGACGAGGGAAACAAGTTGTCATTACATTATTGACTGGGAGGAACCCTTTTTTCTACTTTTTATTTAAGCATATATGGATTGGTGCCTTCAATTTATCTTCAGTTCATCTCTTTCTTAATTGAAAATTGTTGAATATTAAGTCCTTAACCAAATTTGGAAGTGCAAAAACTAAATGAAATAATTTTTCTTTCATATCTACTATCAAGGTCTGTTTACACTAGGTGCTCTTACCTTCTTATACTCTCAACTGGCTGGTGAACTGAGCTTGAGCTGATTTTTGCAGCATGAGAAAACTTTGTTTAAGGGCTTGATAAACTTATCTGGTGATTAGAGAACTTTGACCAGTCCAGTAGACACCCCTGTTGCTATATCTGTTCTTCACTTGCCTATGTTCATCCCTTACCTACTCCTCTTCTATTAAGTTCAATAATAATATCTGCTTTATATTTTCCTTAGAATACTTCATCTTATTGCGCTACTATTGGTTGCCTATTAGTAATAATGCAGTTCCTCCTTGACCAGATATCAGTAGTTTCGCTCTTGCATTTTCTCTTTCTTGCGCCCTTTTTGATAATTGTGAGAG
The DNA here is from genome assembly GCA_028566635.1 of Lobelia cardinalis. Taxonomy (NCBI): domain Eukaryota; kingdom Viridiplantae; phylum Streptophyta; class Magnoliopsida; order Asterales; family Campanulaceae; genus Lobelia; species Lobelia cardinalis. Next base: position 2,769,355 of record JAOWAN010000051.1, on the reverse strand, counting down.
TATTTTGTAAAAAAATACGGATTGCATTCTTAGGTTTAAGAATGAATATTCCTTCTCATACCTGTTGCAGCAAATACTACTTTATTGTTTTAATGGTTATTCTTTTGTTTTTTCTTCGCAGATACTTCTCTTATGAACACTTTTACGTCATATATTGCAAGTTCTGGGAGCTGGATACGGATCATGATTTCTTGATCGATAAAGAGAATCTTATTAGATATGGTAACCATGCACTTACCTACAGGATTGTTGATAGAATATTTTCTCAGGTTTGTATCAGTACTGTCTTTTGTGGTTTAGGCCACACCTCCTTATTTCTTGAAAGAGAATGAAGCATTCAGCACATACGTGGCTGAAAGCTCTGTCCTTTTTTACCCTTTTCTTTAATAGCCTTCAATATTTTTTCAGGTTCCTAGAAAGTTCACCAGTAAGGTTGAAGGGAAAATGGGATATGAAGATTTTGTTTACTTCATATTGTCAGAAGAGGATAAATCATCTGAGCCGAGTCTTGAGTACTGGTATGGCCCTACTATTTTCTAATATTTGCAAGGATACTGTGACAGTTGCCATTATCGTTTGGCATGTATAGTTGGTACCATTTTCTAATATTTGCTAGGATACTGTACCAGTTGCATGATTGGTTGGCATGAATAGTTGGTGAAAGTTGAAGTGCATTTATTTGAACAACTTAAAAGGAACTTGTCTTGGAATTATTAAAATTTGGCTTTTGATTTACATTTTCTTGACATCCCAATTCAGATCTTAAGGTGAGGGCGGTTAATAAATTATTTGGTTTGTTGGTATATGTGGGATTTTTGAAAATACGCCAACTAGATATTCAGGCTTAGAATGTATTGGTTTGATAGACAAAATGAGAAAGTTTGGAAACTTGTATGGATGAGGATGGTCATACAAATTAATGAAATTATGCATAGGCACTTAGCAAAACTACTGTCTTCCATTTGTATTCAGACTTTTTGGACTTCATGCTTGTAAGAAGTAAGAACCTACTTATTTCAGATGATCCCTTTTGATCATATGTTTAATGAAGAACATGGAATAAGATGCTACTTTGGAAGGGGAGACAACTCCCCAAAGGTGCTGAAACTAGAGAATGATTGAATTGATGTTGACTAAGAAACAGCAATATTCGACATCTCCAAGGATATATCATCGGCTAGGTTCAATCTGTTTCATTAGCTGACAACATGCTTAAGGTTCCAATTTTGAGCGCTTTATTCTTGAGAAGAGGGCTACAACTTTCACACCTTGCTTCAGAACAGCCAAATAATCTGCAGATATCGTAATTATCAGCAATGCAAATATGTATCACCTCTGTAGCAGGGTTACATAGTTTTTTTTTTTTTTTTTTTTTTTTTTAAAATTCTACATCCCATCATCCCATAAAACAACAGGTACACATTTTTCAGTGCCACAATAGGGTAGTTTTATTATTTTAAACACACCATTTATGTAAGTAATATGTTTGCAGTTTCTCCAACAACTTCTCATCGCTCTCACAAGTTAAAACTAGAAGTATCAAGTATGTGTGCAGCGAGGTTGGAAAACATGCTTTTAGTGAACTGGATCCCCCATCTTCAAATCAATAATTAGATGAGTGGCATGTTTGAAAATGCTCAATCCCTCCATATTTAAATAAATAATGGTTCGACAGACGCCTCCCTGATTGTATGATTGAATTTCTAGGTGGTTCACTTATGCAATCTGAAAAGCCTTTATCTAATTATTGCTACCTTCTCACCCAGATTCCAAATCATAGCATCAAAATATGAAAGTTGTTTTTATTTCATTTGCTTTTTCGTTTTCTGCATTGTAGATTGTTTGGAAGAATGTCATAACAAATGTAGAAATCACTCGAAAATATTTAATATTTCGACAAGGAACATATTATGCCATCATAACATATTTGATGTCCAACGAAATTTCTGATCAGGTTCAAGTGCATAGATTTGGATGGCAATGGGGTTCTAACAAGGAATGAGATGCAATTCTTTTATGAGGAGCAGTTGCATCGAATGGAATGCATGGCCCAAGAGCCTGTGCTTTTTGAGGATATTTTATGTCAGATAGTTGACATGATTGGACCAGAGGTAATCCTTTGGTCATTTAATATTGTCATGAAATTCAAGTCACCTGGTGGATTGGATCTTCCTATTTGTGCTTTAGGAGTTGGGGTTGGTTATAATGATGGCTTCTGATGGCCAGTGTGAAAACTTGCCATGTTATTAGCTCACATTTTATTCCAAAGTTTGTTTTTAATAACATTCTCGCGATATAAATGCAGTACCGTCTGAGTGTTCTTTGGTCAATGGAATGAGGTAATTTTTAAGAGCACCTAATTCAGTAACAGGGAAGGGATTAGTCGATTTAGTGTGGAGGGACTCGTTATTATTTGGTATCATGCTACAACCGGCATAACGATCCAGCTTTTATTTTAATATAGTGTTTGGTACAGTGTACCTACCTATAAATCACTTCACTCCACTTGTAATGCAATCTTCAGGTTGGTTCATCAATTTTTGACTTGGGATTAATACGCAAAGTACCAAAAAACTCGACTTTTTCTTCCAACCATTTTATGGACAACAATCAATAAATATGTACCTAATAAGCTATCTTGATTTCTGTGAGGAATAGAGGCACAAAAAAACTTACGAGAAAACAAGAATTGAAAATCTGATACTCGTATATAATAATGTGCCTGAAAGTGAAATATCAATATAATGATTTTACATAGGCAGGAAAATGCATAATAAATAAATAAGCTGCTGCAACATTGTGATTCCAAGTCTAGATCCGGACCATCTGAGACTGAAGCAAGAGGTCATGAAAATGTCCTTCCTTTGGATGGAAGTAAGAAGGATAGGGGGTGAAAGAATGTTGGACGAATACTGAGTGCAGAAGAGACATGGGGACAGGCGATGGAAGATGATGGCTGATTGCAACGCTTGCCTTGGAGGATTACAAGAGCAGTTGGCATTGAGGAGTACAGTGACAGTGGCAGCTGTGGCGAAGTTCCATGATGATGGAGGGAGCCTGTTGCCTTTTGAAAGGATGATAAGACTTTTCATATTTCATGTGAAAGACGATAGTGGAGGCTTGCTTTTCCACATTTAACCTATTTATGTTGGGAATATTTTATCCAAAAAATGTAAGTTCTCATCTTCATTTATGGCGGTTAGCCAGTGAGCCCTACCTTATAGTATCTATAGTGAGAGGAAAAAAGCCCTAATCTGGACAGCACATATCATACTTTAGATGCTTAAGAGCACTATACACATCTCTTATGGACCAGTAATCCAATCTTGATGCTAAGAAGGGGTATGATGCATTTGTGCATTTGATCTTACTTTCTCTTTCCGATGGACTCATAAAAACCACTTCCTTATATCAATGGTCAATGCCTGTAAGATTGAAGTACACAAACCTACTGACTCTTCTAGAATGCTGAAGCCAATATTGATTATAGCTGTGGTCTCATACGCCTCCTTAGTTTATATCGCAGTCTGAAAGCTGCTGGATATGTATATTCTTGAAAAACCTCGACAAAGACCTTTTTAACGTTTTAAGTATACAATTATATCTGTCCCGCTTCAAGAGTTACTCTTTGACTTGGCACGACGATTAAGAATATGGTTTAAAATATGTAAATTACCTCTATTACGCCTACATTTGAGGCCCATGTTTGTTCTTTGTGAAAAGGAAGGATACTTTTGTCAATTTTCATGGCTTAAAAAGAAAATGTAACTCTTCAAATTGGACAACCAAAATGGAAAGTGTAATTCTTGAAGTGGGATGGAGGGAGTAGTTCAGGACTTCGGGATTAGTTGTCTTTTGCACATAAATAGGTACACAAGGCGCTAACACACAGATGAACCTTATTGGAATAAGACTTCTCAATACAACTGTGCTCTAATGTTGATTTGTGGCTTTCCAATGTTGCAGGAGGAGAGTTATTTTACTTTACGAGACTTAAAATCCAGCAAGCTTTCTGGCAGTGTTTTCAATATCCTCTTTAACCTTAATAAGTTCATGGCCTTTGAAACTCGTGATCCTTTTCTGATTCGCCAGGTCTGTGAGCTATCTTTATGATCATCAAGGGATATTTTTGCTGCAGTTTCTCTGTTTCTTAAATCACTTTGAATGAACTGAAATGATTGTGTAATGTGAACAGGAGCGCGAAAATCCAACATTGACGGAATGGGATCGCTTTGCACACAGGGAATATATTAGGCTTTCAATGGAGGAAGATGCTGAAGATGCCTCTAATGGAAGTGCAGATGTATGGGACGAATCACTTGAGGCCCCTTTCTGACTTACGTTCGGTAAGTTACTCTCTGAGACTTCAGAAGGGAGTATTTTTTTTCACTATATACACTTAAGCTCTGCTTGGAATTATTATATGTACATGAATATGGGACATGATTGGTGTAGTTGCAGAAATACTGAAATTCAAAGCTTCCGTAACTTCCATGTCATACGTGGCATGATTATGCTCCATTTGCAGTTATGTTTGCTGTATTTGATTTTTCTCTAGCAGACCTAGTGAATTACTGGGGTGGCACTTTCCCAGTCTGTGCTTCCCTTGTCTTTCTTTTCTAACAGCGAGAAGAAGATGTGACATGCCCAGTTATATCACCCTTTTTTTATGTGCACATTTTGATCTTCTGCAGCAGTAGTTTGAGAGAAAGACTGGTGTTTGTATCAAGCATGGGCATGATGTCTAAGTGACTTGTTTATAGTGAGATGCGTCTTCTATTTTTATTTATTTTTATTATTTTTGCTGACAGAGGAGAAACTCCTTCCACAGCAGGGCCGCATTGGACCCACTTGTGGGGCTAAAACCCTTCGAGGGTACCAATGACGCCCCAACTCCCGGATCCGGGCAACACCGCGAGACTAATCAGTAGCTACCATTGCGAATAGAACCTGTGGCCTAGGCCTCCTTTGTGGGATACACTTTGTTCTTTCAACTGCTAATCTACCTATGTCTTCCATGATTACACTTATATAATGGCTGCTGAGTTAAGTTGTCTGGTTTGACTTCTGTTGAGATCATGTGTTGTGCCAAGGGTTATATTAGTTAAATATGTGCATGCTACATCTAATTTGGCACCTTTTCTCCTTCTGTGTGAGTGTGTGTTGGGTGGGGGTAAGGGTGGAGGAAGTTGAAGATGAGGGGCCTCATTTTTTGAGATGCCAAGGATACTCGCATTCTGACACTTTTCGAGGATGGCTGATATGATGTTGGTGCGCATGATGAATGAGGTGGTTTGGCAAAGTTGTATTATGCGATATCTGCAAGTGTATATTTGTTGTTTTGGGGAAAGGGGGGGGGGGGAGAGGTTGTTTAAGGGGCCAGAGGGTAGGGGAGTTATTACAGGTATTATGTGTGTGTACATCTTGTTCAATGTTGTTGTGGGATTTTGTGCTGGTATAGCGTGTAAAGACAACTACATGTCACTACTCACTACATTGTGTGAGGGAATAGATTGGTAGTCCATCTTCTTGGGTCTAATTCTTGGCCAAGGATTAGTACAGTTGTGGAAGAATCCAGGAAGTAGTTAATTTGAAAATGAGATACTGTGAACTTATTTAAGAAGAAAGATGGTATGCAGTTTGACTGAAATGGAAAGTGAATTATCATTTTCAGAAACATCAGCTCAGCACCTTCTTTTGCCCTGTATTTCTTAAATTTGTCTCTTACTGCAGGTGTTGTGTAGGAAATTCTTTACTTCAAACTGGCCACCAAGGAAACACAGTAAGTTTTTTGGCCTAGTCACTGAACGAGATCAGCCTGATGCTCTTAATCACCAGAGATGTTCTTTTGATGTTGATGCAATGAAGAAACTTGTTGATTTGCAAAAAGGCATGGCTGCCAAGGAAAAATGGGTTGCCCAATTTTCGTTCTAGTTGGATGTCTCTGACAGGATATTACGAGACTGCATGTGTGGGGGTTTCTCGGTGACAGGTGCTTCAACAAGAAATGGTTCAGTGTTTTGCAGCTTTTAAGGGTGTTAGCACCAAGTTTTTAGCTGTAAGGAACATTGTTTTTATTTCCTACTTTTAGAGCTTAGTTCTGTTGGCTTTGTGTATTACAGTTTTCTCAATGGGGATTAGTGTGGTGAGGTTTTGGGCTCCTCTTTTTCTTTCCCTTGAGTAATTCTCTTTTTCTTCCTCTTTTCCCCAAGTTATTTTAACGTCCCGAACATCCCCGCCCCCCCCCCCCCCCGCGGGGTTATTCTTTGCAGTTCAATTTGAATCCATAGTTGCATGTATAAGATTTATGTTACATATAATTAAACTTTCTATATAAGCTCGTTTTCATTTTTTGAGGCCCGATTCAATTTTATTTTTACTTTAATTTGGAGAAAATCAAAGTTGAGGCCTTTGGTAAACACATCAGCAGGGACTAATAAAACGTTACGGGTTCTGTTTCGGGTTGGTGTGTTATTAACATAATGTGATTTATTTTAAAGGGACAACTTCACAAATGGTCCCTGAACTTTTCCGAAATCCACAGATCGTCCCTAAACTTATAAAATCAATAAAATTAAGATAAGTTGGCAATTTCCGGACAAATCTAGACCGGCCGTGAATTTTCCGTCCA
>JAOWAN010000051.1:2744717-2762624 GCA_028566635.1 Lobelia cardinalis | reverse complement strand
GTAAATCGCTTCCGCATATCGTGTGTTGTGTCATCACCGCGTCACTCCCCGGGAAACGTGACGTCACGGGACTCGGGGCGCGACACTAATTCCATCATAGCCTAGCTAAACACGTCTGCTTCGAGGATTTCCGTTATACAACTGCCCCATCAATTTTGAATACATTTTCACTTGTAGACTTTGAGTTTTTTGTATCTGATATTCAGTTAGCATCACTATACCAATCCAGCATCGTTGGTTATCTTGTGTAGTGTAGTTCATGGATTTGAGTATATCTCAAATATTTCAAAACTCTCACTATTGCTTTTTAATAGTCAAAACTAGAATTGCTAGTAAACCTACTAAACTTATTAATTGCATGAGCAATGTCTGATTGCCTACTATTTGTAATGTAAATTAGACTGCCAATTATCCTGGAGTACTCTAATTGTTTATACTCTCCCCAGTGTTTTTAGACAAATGTAATGTCAAGTCCATTGGGGTCTTCATAGGCTTACCTTTGTGATTGTCGAACTTCTTCAACACGCTCTCAATATAATGAGAATGCGACAAGGTATATCCTTCGTTTGTCAAACTTCTACCAAGTAGCACTATCTCCACCGATACTAACTTGTTTATTTCAAGGAAGAGGTAAAGTCTTCAAATCTCGAAGAAAATAACAGTGCTATGTGTAACGCATCAGTACACATCACAATCAACTGATGTGCATTACGAACTTGTCAAGTCTTGCATGCAGTCATAAAGGAATGAATTTACTGAGAGGATACTCAAATGAACTGCTGCCTTTGTTTGCCAACCCCAGTACTCTGTTTATGGCCAACATAGAAAAGTACGTTTTACCAAACAAAGAAAAGTAACAAAAACATCCTTATGAGGCACAAAGAACCACCACTTCAAGCCATGCCTGCTAATGTAGTAGTAGGTATTCTAAAGTAGTAGTAGGTATTCTTACTCAGGGAAGAGTTCGAATTATTATATTACCTCGAGATGTCATCCGTCCTATATATACATTAATTGAATGATTAGATTACAGCACAAAGATCATATAGCAAGCAAAAGTTCTTACATATTTCTAGAATTTATAAACTGAAAAATGGTTTATTTGCTATTATAGAGAACAAGGCTGGTTGAGAATGTGTTGAATCCTTAGTCGCTTGCGGGCTGCTTTTGCTTCAGGGGTGCACAATTTCAGTGCTCCTGGAACTTTGGTTTTTGCGATCGATAAATATGCTTAGGATGTTAGAAGCTCAATAAGTCGAGAAAGAAAATGCATGTTTACACAATGAAATGGGAAAGGATGCTATTGATACACAATTAGGAATGAAAGTTTGTCTACATATTGCATTTGACACTATTAGAGCATTTTATTTAAGACTTCTTTTCTTTACGAGCAATAAAAAAAAATTTAAATTTGGTTCATCTAATTTGTCACTACACGTCCAAGTAATAAACACATTCAGTCATTTGTTAGACCAATTTTGTTTTTGTACTCCCACTAATTCCCTTAAAAGGACCATCTGAACTTTAACATGGTATCAAAATTTTAAGTTTGAGAATAATTGGATTCAAATCCTCCACTTCGCTAAAGAAAAAAACTATAATGGTAAAATGGTTTACAATAATTTTCTTTTGTGTGATAAATTGCCTCTTATTTTTTCGTTCTTGTCAGTTTTTGATCATGTGATTGTCGTATGTGTCATATATTGTTAAATATAATTTGTTTTCAATTTGTTGTTTAATTAATGATCGCAATTGAAAGTTTGTTTTGTCAATTACAAACTTTTCTACAATAATTCTTTTACAAATTAGTTAAAACTAGTCAATTCATGTCTTGTGATGCCCATTAAAAGGACTGCGGCGCATAACTTTCATTTATTTAGCAATAACAAATTTACCTAAAGATTAATTTGCTTACTTGAACATTATTTGTTGGCTACCAAGTAGATCTAGCTCCACTAATTATAAATTTTTTCTTTCAAGGAAGAGGTCAAGTGTTCAAATCTCGAAAAAAGTTGCAGTGGTAGGTGTACCGCATCAGTACACATGATCACAATCAACCGACGGGCATAACGAACTTATAAAGTGTTGCAAGTAGAGCCCTGCTTGGGAAGGAGGCATGAACCCGTCATTGGAAGTGTAACAAAAACAAGGGTGACTATTGGTACGAAGAAGCTCTAACTCCACGGAGTACGTATCGACTCACTAAACACCGAATAATTTCTTAGTGATATAAATGAATGAATTTACTGAGAAGATACTCAAATGAAGTGCCTTTTATTTGCCAATCCCAGTAGTGTGTTTATGGCAAAAACAATAGAAAAAATAGAGGAGGGATAGTGATGGAAAAGTGAAAATGCATTTCAAATTATTCGTAGAGACATAGCAATAAAATTACTATTATTAAAGGTTAAGTGAAATTTGAAAGTTCGGTGGCTTATGTGGACAAGTCGGTAAACTCTGGTGGCCCAAAATGTAGTTTCACTTGCTACGATTAATATTTGTTATTTGTATAGATTCAGTTTTTAACCCAGAAGTAATAAAAGACTCCAATACCCCAAACCTCCAACCTGGGAAAAGAGATTCATTTTCAACTTCCCCAGATACTATCAATTAGGCAACTAAGAATGCATACAATCTCTTCACTGCTCCTAATTCTCAGGTAAGTACAAGCTATTTTTCTTCTCTACAGTATTAGCTAAGTGGGCTAATTTGTAGAGACACACTCCAACTGTTCGACGAAATGACTATATATAGGTTTCAAAGAATTGTCAAAAACGACCTATCTCAGCTCTACAAACCCCAACGATCATTTTCTTTCTCTCTACTTTTTTACTCTTCTACTCCTGAAAGCAAACCGAAATTCGCCGTTCCCACTGCTGATCGCTTGCTAAACCAGCACCATTTTTCACAAGAAACAGCTTTCAAAGTTTCTTCATTTACTACTCATCTTAAAGACCCAAAAAATGCTGATTCCGTATTAGCATTCTTGACGGACAGTGGCCTCTCAAAGACATAACTAGAACATGTTGTCCGAAGCATACCACGTATCCTGTTCTCAAACCTAGAGTATACCCTTAAACCCAAAATCAAGATTTTCCAAGATTTTGGTTTGTCGCCGATTGAGATTGCCGACATCATTTCGTCTGATCCATCGATTCTGAATGGTTTAGTTAATAGGATCAAGAAAACGTTTTCATTGTTGCATGAAGTTTTGGGTTCCTGTTCAGATTTCTCGAAGGTTGCCAAAAGAAGTGGGTGGTGTTTGCTAAAACGGAATGTGGAGAAAACATTGCGGCCGAAGCATACATTGATACGTGTGCCCCTATTGTGCATGAGTTTTTTTTTTCTTTCCTTTTCTTTCTTGGCCTCGAGAAACGGAAACTTGAAATCTCACACTTTGTGAAACCCCTGTTCCTTTACCGGACCACCCCTGATATTTTGCTTATGTTGCATGAGTTAAATTAGACATAAACTATATGCATTAGGTCTTTACCATTTATTTACGTTCTATTAACTTGTTCAGTTGTGAAATGGGTAGGGTATATCATATTTGTTAGATGTACATACGTATTTAGGTGTGAACTTTTGATATATATTCATCAATTCCATATGCAAGATGTACATATGCCGAATATCTATCTATCTATGATATGTGCATCGACTGGATTTTATGGAATGAAGAAAAACTTGTGGGTTTTTGGTAGAGGAGGCAGATGGGTTGGCTGAGCCATTATGGGCAATGTGCATAGATCATAAATAGGCTCGCAACTAATGAGCACTTAAGCAGGCTCAAATTCTTTTTATAACTAAGTCAATTTATGTCTTTATGATGCCCATTAAAAGGACTCTGGCGCATAACTTTCATTTAGTTAGCAATAACTAATTTACTCGAAGATTAATTTGTTGACTTGAACATTATCTGTTTGCTACCAAGTAGCTCTAGCTCCGCCGATACTAACTTGATTCTTTCAAGAGGTCAAGTGCTCAAATCTTGGAAAAAGTAGCAATGCTAGGTGTACCCCATCAGTTAACATCACAATCAATCGACGTGTATTAGCTACTTTTATGAAGGAATGAGTTTATCGAGAAGATACACAAATGAAGTAGCTTTTATTTTGCCAACCCCATTAGTCTGTTTATGGCGAAACAATAGGGAAAAAAAATCCACAACTTGGCCATCAGCACAACCAATAAAAAGTACGTTCCACCAAACAAAGAAAACTAACACAAACATCCTTATAAGGCACACAGAAACCACCACTTCAAGCCAAATAAGCTAAAGTAGCAGGTATTCTAATTGCAAGCAAGAAGATAAGCTTCCATCTCCATCTCGTTTTCAGAGTGCTTTTATTTAGTTACTGATAATGAGCGAGATGCCAGATGGTTCTTAACTACTGGTACGAATCGAGAATTTCTATCATTGTTTCATGTCCATCATTCCACGTTGGTTAAGAAGAAAAATGGCATCTTCGTAAGATTAGTCATATCATGTGACCAAAACATGTGAATGACCAATTTTACTTCGGTCTGAGTATGGCTGTACATTAAAAAGAGTCAGCTAAACCATTACTACATATCGGCCTTTATCAGATCGTGAATTTTGGCCATTGAGTTAATCGAAATGCTTTGTGCTTCTAACTTTTAATCTCAAACGTGCATATTGCAAGATAATTTAATGTAGGCAGTTGAAGTACCTCCATGCTTGAGCTGCTTCCTTGAGACATCAATGTCCCTGGCAAACGTAAAATCCATCATCATTAATCACTCAAAGCACAACAATATCGCATAATGTATAGAAATGTTAGATCCACGATGCACTGCACTCTTTAACAAACTTGAAATTTTCCTCTCACGACACATTGGAATCTGAACTTCAATGCTCTTCACAAACTATTGATTAATTACCATACACCAATTTTTGATGGAAATGTTGACAATTTTAGTTGCCGAAGGCTTAGAAATGAGTATATTGGCACCATTTGGCTCTAAGAACTACTCCCTCCGTCCCAAATTAACTTCTATTACAAAATGGAGATTATTTTGGGACAATTTGGTTTTGGAAGTCACAAATCACACACTCATTGGTGCCTAAGATAAGTTCCTAAGAGCTCATCAGTAATGAAAACTCAGAAAAACCTAAGGCTTGAGTCTTGAAGTTAGTATTTAATCATTTTTTGGTTTTCATTTCTAACAATATTTGATCACAAAGTTAATTTACATATTTGATTTTAATGGTTTTGATTTTTAGTTTCCAATTATATACTCCTACATCTCACACAATCACATCAAATATATTATATCATATTTAAATTTAAAAAGTTTACGTCCAAATAAAATAACAATTTCTCGTTCCTCTCCAAGTGCTCTCTATCACTGCCAATTACCCCTAAATTCAAAACCCATCACTACATTCTTTTCAGCTCTCTAGGAGCAGCACCCAAAACTACTGCAATGCCAACATCATACGTCAGCTTTATCTCCTTCTACGGAACCTTCCTCCGATGCTCCCTCGCCAATACTGGCCTCTCCTCCTAAACCCTTACCGCCTTCGACAACCAATACACTTCACTCCACTTTTGGGGCCCCACCAACCCAACACCATCCAAACCCACACTAATCCTAATCCACGGCTTCGGACCCGCTGAAGTCTGACAATGGCGCCCACGAGTCGTCTTCTTCTCCCCTCATTACAACCTCTTCATCCCCGACCTCGTATTCTTTGCGGACTCCACCGCGACGTCGTTCGAACTGTCGGAGTTTGCCTACGAAACTGGGTGTGGGCGATCTACGAAGTGCTGGTCGGCACCAGCGGAGGCACCGAAGGTGAGGGGAAGTTGGGGTTGGTTCGATGGTGGAGGGGCAGAAGAGAAGGGATAGGCAACAGGTGTTAGAGGACTACTACTTTATCAAGGGTGCAATCATCTTTCAACCTTTAGCAAAAGTGATTTCTATTGTAATAAAACATAAATCATCTAGAATTTAAAATCATCATAAATCACAATATACTGACTTCTTGACCCATACCCATATAACTGCTTCTATAACGATTCTATAATTTGTAGAATTGATTTAGTAATTTGTGGAAGTAGTTATTCAATCCTTGATCTAAACGCATGTTTATTTTCGTTAGTGCTTAGCATTCATTTATTTCAAAGGTGAATTTATTTATTATAACATCCTTCTATAATTGATTTCATAATTTGTTAAAATTGTTATTCGATCCTGAATCTTTGCTCATGTTCATTTAATTAGTGCTTAATGTTCATTTATTTTAACGGTGGATTCACTTCTTATGACACGTACGCAAAAGAATTGCTCGTGCGTTAATTTTTTCAATGCTTAATGTTCATTTTCTTAGTTGTTTTACTTTTATTCGTTTGAACCATTTAAAAATTTCAATATTATTTTTGTAAGTGTTCATTTTTCGATGCTTAATGTTCATTTTCTTATTTGTTTAATTCATTTATAAAGATTGAATGTTGTATTCAAATATCTTGATTTAAACGGTTATTTTTGAAATAAAGACAAATATTACAATTCTATAATTTTAGGAATTAATAAAAAATAAATAAAGAAGAGTGAATACACTCACGAATGCTGCTAACAAGGATCACCTACGTGCTTTATATACTATACTAGTGTAAGCCCGTGTCGAAGGACACGTGACTTCATTTTTTTAAAATTAAAATTCAAATATAAACTAACAAAAAAAATAAACATTGGACAAATGAACTAAATTAAAATAAAATAATAGAATAGAAATAAATTAAAAATGAATTTTTTGAAAATAAATTAAATAAAATGGAAATATGTAGAGTGAAATTTTCGAGAATTGATGAGATCAATACATAGTACATTTTCCATCCATCAATTATCCCCCCTTCTCTCTCTCTTTTCTGATACACAACACAAATATGCGGAACTGCTATACATATGCAGCCTACCAACATGGCAAATTATATCGTGTGCCTAGGTATACGGTGCTAGGTGTGTTCAAATGCACATAAATATATAAAATTATATACATAATGTGATATAAAATATAAGTAATATTTATTATGTACATAATTTATTATAGCTATGTGCATTTGGGCACACCTAGTACATCGTGTGCCTAGGCACACAGTATATCAACTGTACCAACATTTATCTTCTATTGCACATTTTTCAAAAATTTATTATTTATTACATTTCCTTTTTAATAATGCTAATTTATACTATAGATACCTTTTAGTTAACATAAAATGTTTATCCTAATTTTGTAAGGCAAAAAAGAATTTTTTCAACGAGTAGGGTCGGACCGGACCGGATCGTAACACGGTTGAAAAGCCAACGACCCCTCCAAACAAGCGCTCCCTCCCTTGGTACAGTTTATAGAGTTTGTACGACGACCTCAAAAGTAAAAAGTTAAAACCCTGGCTGTACTCTGTACGTATACACACACAACCCACACCGGTAACGGCGAATCGACGACCGTGTTGGATAGTCGGAGAAATGAAGGTTGTTGGATTAGTCAGCGGCGGCAAAGACAGCTGCTTCGCCATGATGAAGTCTGTCCAGTACGGTCACGAGGTCGTTAATCCACCCCTCCTCCTCCTACTATATGTGTGTGTCTGTGTTTATCTTTATTACGCTCTATATTATGTGCAATTTCGGCAGTGTGTGTGTTTGTGTATCTATTACACTATAATTTTTGTGCAATATCCCTAGTGTAATGGTAAGTTCACAGACCCTTTACCTATTTTATCACCTGCTCTAGCCTCAAGTATAAAAAGTAGTAACAATCGAGTTACTTCAAGGGAACTCAGCCTCCAATTAAAACAGTTGTGTTTGACACTTCAATTCTGAATGAACAACTGTATGTTTCCCAACAAAATAGGAACAATTTATGGATGTTCCAAAATGAATGCCAAATTTTGATCGGTAATCATCTATTGACCAAATATTTATAAAAAAAAATTATATGTTGTTACGAATATAAAAAATATTTTTGATAAATTACTTATGGCTAGGTCACTTATCCAATTTTTATGGATTTGTGACGATATTTTACTGTAGATGATATTTGATATTGTGATATTAGTTGATTTATGTTTAAAAGAAAAGGACAAAATTGCCCTTGATTTGATGGAACGCGATGTGATATAATGAGTAAATGTGAGATAATGAGTTTTGATGGGATGTGATGTAAATATTATATTATGTAAAAATAGTATATGAATAAATGTGATATATGAGTAAAAGGTTGGGCCCAAATATAATATAGTATAATAATAATTGGTGTAGGATTTAATGAGATGTGATGTAAATATTATAATAATGAGTAGGGGTATGTAAATGGAAAGTAGGATGAAATATTAATAAAAATCAATGATAAATATTAGATATATGATCAAGTATATTGATAATTCAATATCAAAAAATCTATAAAAATTGTATAAGTGACCTAGCCATTGTTATTCTTAGAATGACTAAAATATTAGAATCCAAAACATGACATTAAAAAAAAAAAAGGTTGATAAAACTGACATTTCAACAAAGAAATATTGATTCTCATTTTTCGGAAGAAGGGAGTACCTAACTACTCTAATTTCTAGGACTGCTAACAGACTCCAAGATAGCAGAAATTCAAGTCAAACAAATGAGTCCTTACATGCTCATAACATCCCTTCCCTTTTAAATGTGCCCTTGTCCTCATGGCCATAGTCTGGATATTGCTCCTTTAGGCATTGAAGATCTTCCCGGGCTTCTGCAGGAGAAAGACCTTGGAATGGACTAAAATCTCATTCTTCTTCCTTCGCACTAGTCGATCCAGTTTTGCTTGTGGTCTTGGAGAAAACTGATTATCTCCATCCCTTACTAATGGCAGCTGTGGCTCAACACGAGTGTTTGTACTCATTTTTATTCTTCAGTAAAGACGGTGAACACGAGGCCCAGCAGGTAATTCCAACTTGTAAGCAACAGCACCAATTATCATCAGCACCTTGAATGGACCATTGTACCTTTGGAGAAGGGGAAGACACCTATACCGGTATTCGACTCTGTTTGCGGCTCGGGCAAGTACCCAATCTTGGAAGGTTGTTCTCCTTCATTTAGTTTTTTGTCTAACCGAAGAGGCTCTTAAGGATTAGAATCCCAGGTTGAAAAGGAAGTCGAAGTTGGGGCAGTCAAAATCAATACAATTGGAAGCGATCGGTGAAATTAGTCGCGGCAGATCTCAACAGGCTGCTATAGAGGCCTCACGAGTTGATCAGAGAGGACCTGCGCAGGCTTGTAGACTCGTGACGCAACACGACTGCAAACAGAGGTCTTCTTTTCTTTTGGAATTTTGAGATTTCTTCGTAAGTTGAGAGAGACTTGTCGATATGGTTGAAGCTTTAGATAGACCACTTACCTTCTTCAAATTCTCTTTTCGTGTGATGCGTGTTGTAGAAGATTTTCATTTTGGCTTGAGCTTCCTTCTAATTAGCTTGCAATTCCTTCATGATCTGATATTGCTGCCACTTTAGCAATACCCCATACATATGACAAAAGTGCCGGCGGTTCACAGCTTAAAATGGAGTCTTCTTAAAACTGGTGCATTGGACGTTGCCTCTTTAATTTTTAAATGCCTCCTCTGCAGCCAAACTCCACGTAAATGAATACTTTTAAGCATATGGTTGAGAGGACCAGCAATCTTCCCAAAGCCTATAATAACTTCTCAATAATAGCCCGTTAAACAGGGAAACCCATGAAAAGCCTTAGGGTTCATAGGCAGGAGCCATTTTAACATACTACTACCATTACGGAGTATACTAATAGTCCCTCCTCACTAATAATGTGGGCCAAGTAATTAACTTCTATCTGCCCAAACTGAAACTTTTTCTTCTTCACAAACAACTCATGTGATATTACGGAGTATACTAACAGTCCCTCCTCACTAATAATGTGGGCCAAGTAATTAACCTCTATCTGCCCAAACTGAAACTTTTTCTTCTTCACAAACAACTCATGTGATCTCGGAATGGAAAAAGTAATCTCTAAGTGATTAAGATGGGAAGATGGGCATTCCATGAACTACTATATAAACAAGTCAATAATGAATTTTTGTGAATGCTGCATAAATACCTCATTCATCAAAGCTTGAAATGTCGACGGTCAAATGGCATCACCAAATACTCGAAATGACGTGTTCTAAAAGGAGTCTTCTCTATGTCAGCTTCACTCATTATTATTTGATGATACCCATTCCGCAGTTCAAGCTTTGTAAAGAATTTTGCACCATTCAGCTCGTCCTATAAATCATCAACAACTGTTGTCTTTGGATTATTATCTAATTAACTGGTAGTCAACACACAACGCCATGAGCCATCATGTTTCTTCACCAATTTAAGTCGAGAAGCGTGTGTATTGTTATTGTTACAGATCACCCCTTTTGCAAACAATTCATAACAAGGCTCCCTATCTCTTACCTTCTGAAAATGCGGATAACGATATGACCTGACACATACAGCACTAATGCCTTGCATCACTGGAATCTTGTAGTCTTGCATTTATATTGGTGGCATTCCCTTGGTCTCCTCAAAATTGTCTGAAAATTCCTCCAATAACATTTGCACCTGTGATGGTACTATCTCATGCTGCTTAAGATTGCCAATAACATATACCATCATTGAGTTCTCACTTCTCTTCATCTCTTCGCTGACTTCTAAATTATTAACGAGCTTATCTTCTGGAGCAGCCATCTCTTGGAGAATGACATCCCGTCCATTTCTTGAAACTGCATCTTTAACTTTGGAAAAACCCAAGTAATTGGACCTAATGTAAGTAGCGAGTAGCCACTAGGCTCCCTAAACAAATTCGTACCCATCTAATGAGAGTAAATAGAAATCAACTTGAATATGAACCTGCAATTTAATTTTACTCCTGAAAACTTACCGGAATTTGATAATTTAGAATTGGCTGAGGAAGAGGGGTGAAGTAATCAACCAAAGGAGCTGGCACTGGACGCTCCCAAAATGGGTCGATCGGGGGAATTCAATAATAGACGCTTGCCTTCCTTCGCCTTTTCGTCCGAAGCAACTATACTTCAGCTCTACCGCCAACGCAGGGTTGAAATCCCACCTTCATTGCTAGAGTTTCATTGATGAAATTGTGAGTACTTCTCGTCGTTCTCGAATCAATCGACACCAATGTAGTAATCTGACCTAATCTTGCTTTCACCACCATAGTCTCTGGTACTTGAGTACGTGGAATTGCATGGAAATTTCGTGAACATCACTCTGACTAATCTTAACCTTCATGACTACATCATTATCCTCCTCTTCCTCGAAAGCCTCAATCACAAATAATCTTTTGCAACAATGGCCTGGGCTAAACTTATCATTACAGTTATAGCAGATCCGCTTTGCTCGTTCTCTTGCAACTTGGCAGGAGTTAATCGCCGAATAGGTAGACTTGGGTGAATAACCACATTTTCTTTCCCAACTGCTAACTCCTTCGTGTCATTTTGTGTAGCTCTTCGATGGGATGAGTTGCGTGCCTTGAACAATCTTGCCTAACTGATTGCGGGAGATAATGCATTTGGCCTCACAGCTAACACATCAGCCTTGATCCCTTCTTTTAGCCCACTCACAAAACAACTCACATGTCGAGCTTGAGAGAATGGACCCACTCAGGAAATAATATCTCAAACTGAATCTGATCTTTTTGCACCGAACCGTCTGTTGAAGGTTTGTAAGAGCATCCAAAGAAATCAAAGGATTTTGTAGGACCATAGTGAGAGTGCAGTCCTTTGAACGTATCCCAGCATATCATAACTACCTCTTGTTTGAGAATTTGGGACCACAGCTGGGCATCTCCCTCGAGATGAAATAATCCCAACATGACGCACTCTTCCTCCAAAGTTCCATGAATATCAAAGAACTGCTCCGCTCTGCACAGAAAGCTGATTGGATCTTCCGCGCGATTGTAGCGTGGAAAGTCCAGCTTCACTGTCTTTGGACTACGGATGATGGGACCGCTGCGCTGCGACCCAACACCGTTCCCAGACCTCCCAATACTAGTTTTGACTCGTGACCCCTCTTCCACTTTATCACTTGACTGCCCATTTCGAACCTTCAATGTATTGAAGAGCTCACCCATTTGCTCAAGCAATAGTTACTGCCTGGTCTTTAGAGAACTGATTTTCTCCTTGAATGAACCTACCTCCTCCTCCATTTGCTCCACTCTCTGATGCATGCCGTGGCCTTGGTACCACTTTAGTAAGTTCACAGATCCCGTACCTATTTTATCACCTGCTCTAGCCACAATTAGAGAACAGAGGATAACAATTTAACTAAAAGACAAGTTTATAAACTAGAAACTATTGAATTACTTTGGAGGAACTCAACCTCCAATTAATACAATAGTGTTTGATAAGCTTTCAAATGATTTTTACTCCTTGCAAGCTAATACTTAAATACTGGAATGAACAACGGTAAGTTACCCAGCAAAATAGGAACTACTTATTAGAAAGATAAAATATACCAAACTAACCTAAATTTCTAGGACTGCTAAATGACTCCAAGATAATAGATCTACTAGACTTATTCAACTGAACTAATTGACTAAGTCTGACTAAAGTTTAACTCTTAACATGCTCATAACATGTAGATCATTGTGTGTGCTAGTGTTGGTGTTAAATGTTAGTTTTAGTGTTAGTATTAGTGTTAGTGCGATGCAAGTATGTGAGTTTTGCTTGTGGTAGTGTTAGTTTATGTGCGTGTGTATGTGTCACTCTGAATGTGCAATTTTGGCAGTGTAGATCGTTGCGTTGGCGAATTTATTACCGGCTGATGATACAGTTGATGAACTGGATAGTTACATGTATCAAACAGTAAGTGAACTTCTCTCCTTTCTACTTGCAATTTACCAACTAACCTATCTTCCAACTCCGATTTCAGTGACTGTAGCATCAGTTTGGGCAAAATTCTGTCGGTACTTTGTTACGGTCCTTGATCAGTCAAATTTGGTTGGAAAATAATGCCTTTCGATATGGTTCACGAGCAAAGGCCAGGGAAGAATTAACCAAGTTTAATTATTATTCTAGATTTATTATTGCATGCCCCGAAGTTCATGATCTTACGACCATCGAGGAGTGAAGAACAATCAGCAATAACAATTGAAAACAAAGGTGTAGACATATATAATTTTTTTCTTTGACATAAACATACGATACCATATATATAAACAAACCGGGAAGAATGCTCCATACTCTAAAACTTCTAACCCAAGTACAAACTTAAGCAAATGACAACCTACTATTTATAAACTTACTAGTTGCATTAGTTCATATATACAAAGTTACAACTAGCATGTGCAAGATTATAACAAAGATGCTCTCTCGCAGACTTGGAGAGGTATGGGGTGATACCATCTCTAAAGCTCAATTTCCTTTTATTAAGGGTCGTCGGTTGATTGATGTGTCTTTGGTGGCTAACGAGGTAGTAGACGATTTTCGAAGAAGAGGTAGGAAAGGGTTAATCCTTGAGTTACGAGGGTAAATTGGTGTTTCCTTGATCTATTTATGGAAAGGAAAGGTTTTGGGTGAACATGGTGTAAATGGATGAGAGGGTGTCTTACATCTTCCTCGATCTATGTTATGGTGAATGGGGAGCCTAAGGAATGGTTTCGTGCCTGAACAGGACTTCGCCAAGGGAATAATGTCTCCTTTTCTTTTTATGTTGGTTGTGGATGTTCTAAGCAGGTTGCTAATGAGGAGTGGGATGACGGGTGTTGAGGAGGGTTGTTGGGTGTGAAATGATGGCATGAAGGTCTCTCAGCTTCAATACGCCGATGATATACTATGTTATTTTTGTCCAAGGATCATGATAGATTTGCATGTCCTTACTGTTCTTCAAATCTTTGAGATTGCGTCCGACCTTAAGATCAATTTTAGCAAGTGTGGATTAGCAAGCATAAATGTTGAACCTCCATCTTTGAATCTATTTGTTAATCGTTTGGGTTATTCTGTTATGAAGTGTCCTTTTTCCTATCTTGGACTTCCTTTAGATGGGAATCCTAGGGTGACTAAGTTTTGGGATCCAGTTATTGAAAAGGTGTCAAAAAGGCTAGCTTGATGGAAGAGTGCTTATTTTTCTTTAGGGGGAGAGTTACTCTTATTGAGTCATGTTTGTCTAGTATTCCCATTAATTATCTGTCTCACTATAAGTTACCTACGGGAGTGGAAATGCGATTAGAGGGGATAATGCGCCGATTTTTGTGGTGTGGGATCGGGGAGGAGAGTAAGGCTCATTTAACTTGGAAGAAGGTTAGTAGCCCCAAGGAAGAGAGGGGTTTAGGGCTCGAAAACTTGGTTATCAAAAACATTGCTCCGATTGATAAGTGGTTATAGAGTTTTTCGCTGGAGCATGATTCTTTATGGCTTAAAGTTATTTGGAGCAAGTTTGGTGTGAACCATATAGGTGGGGGATGCATCTGTTAGTTTTTTTACCCCTCCGAAATTAGTCTTTTCACCCCTCCGAAAATTAGTCTTTTCACCCCTCTGTTGTTTCATCTCTTATATCCTCATGTTCGTTATGAGGACGGGTTTAGGAATCGAGTCCAGTATTGGGAGAATCAATGGAAGGGGAACTTTCCTCTCGGTATCTCTTTCTCGCTTGTTTATGCTTTTCTGCATTCATAATGCGCCTATTGTTGCTTTTCTTATTTGGGAGGAGCGTCACGCTTAAAATTTTCATTTTGTGAGGAATGTTAATGATGGGAAATTCATGTCGGTTGCAATTTTTTTGCAACAGTTGTCTTCTTTTTGGCCGTCGGATCATCAATCCGATCGTCAAATTTGGGGTCGTGAACTGAATGAGTTGGTTTTTGCAAAGTCTTTCTCTAAAGCTCTTCGTCCACATACACTGCTTACTTTTCTCTTTGTCATTTGATTTGAAAGTCCAAGGTTTGGTTTAAATACAAAGTCTTTGCTTGGTGAATAGTCATTGGCCGTTTGAACACTAATGATCGGCGAGGAGGCATCCGAAGATGTCTATCTCTCCGGATGTGTGTGTTATGTGCATGCGGGCTAGTGAGTCTCATGACCATTTGTTCATACATTGGTCAACGGCTCAGGGTCTTTGGAGTAGACAGTTTGAGATATATGTCGAACTTTATAATATGCCTCGCGGTGTGGAGGAGTTTTGCATGATTAGATATTTGGGTTTCAGTCAATCGAGGGATGCTTCTTTACCGTGGGATTGCGTTGTGTTCATTCTGCTGCGGAACATTTGGATTGCGAGAAACTCTCGAATTTTCAGATCGAGAGTTATCACTTCCGTTGTTGTGGGACGAAGATCACTATGCAGTCTTCTCTTTGTGCTAGGAGTTTTGGTACGTTCTCGGGTTTGAGTTTGGGTGATTTAGCTAGAGATTGAAAAGCATATATAGTGTAATTTGGGTGTATTTGTTGTTTTTACTTTCGATGGATTTCTTGTCGACCAATTTTGTATCTTTTTCTCCTAGAGATGGCATTTCTTCTTTTATCAAAATAAAAAATAAAAAAAATACATTGGTCAGAAAGTGGTTGAGCATAACATGAGGTCCAAAAATACATTATTCCTATTCTAAACTCCCAAGAAGAAGCTCTAAGCGGGAGTCACACTTCATCGTCACCTCACATGCTACTTGGAAGGAGGAAAGGAGGGGAAAGAAAGGGGGTGAACACAATTGCCCAATAAGGAACCTGCCAACGTGGCTGGGATAATGTATAGAAAGAATCCCATTTCAATGTAAAATTATACATTAACAATGCATCCAATATATATATATATATATATATCCCAAACTCAAAGTGGAGAAGAATAAACGATAGCAATTGATTAGCGATAACAAATCCATAAGACTTGAGAGCCGGTCAAATGCCACTTCAATAGTCAAGTTGACTCAATCATTAAAGCATCACTGCAAATGACGCTTTGACTATGAGTCACAGGATCAATACAATAACCGGTGTTGGGTTCCCCTCTTTTACAAGGAATTCAATCAATAAACTTAAAGTGTACATGGCAGAGTACCAATAATGAATAATATAGGTCACATGAACTGAACCACAAAACGATAACAATAACTAGACGGTTCAAGTCTAGTACTTACGATCAACAAGGAAAAGCAAGGTTTCTAGGTTGACACAACCCCTTACCTTAGCTTCAAAACGTCTCCAAAGAACAACCAACCTCTGCTACACCCTCAATCTAACATACAAACAACATAGGAGTATAAGAATCAAATTTAAGAAATACTTGCAACAATAAGCAATCAACAATTTCATATGAACAGCTTGTTAAACGGCTGCTCTACTGCAGTTTAGGCACATTTCGTAGTTCTGGAAATATCATATTCCTAAAGCCCTCGAATAGTTATGCAATTTAGGCTCAAGAATTGTCCAAATCTGATTTCTGGTGAATTAAATACAAATTATTCTTTTTCATTCAAATTTCAGCTCAAGTATCCCGAACTGTTATTAAAAGAAGGGCTGTGGCCAAAATATATAGAAGTTTGGCCACTGGAAAGCAGTAGATTCAAAAGCTCTCCAAAAATAAGTCAAGTTAGGCTCAAGATTCGCTGAATTTCGATTTAAATCGAGCATATTACGAGCCTTCAAGTTTTGCAAGGTTTCTACTGAAATTATAGAGGCCCATCTGAAAATTCTTACCTCTAACCTCACTATACTTCTTCAAGAACAAAAACCAGCGAGAACAGAACACTTACTTAGTTTAGATTAGGACTTTTGTCACTTACTTGACACTAAACTCACTTAGAAATTAGAATCCTACATAACATAAACAGTTTCGAGCAATTTTCCTCTCATAACCCAGCAAGAGAAAATTACAACCATCATGTAAACAAGGGAACGCTTAAAGCTAATCATACTAGTTAAATGGTAGCAACAAAGGAAGAAGAAGTCGGAAATCTGGTAGTTCACAGCCAGATTTTATGGTTCAGGGCCCTATAACCAGGTCTAAGGGACGGGAACATACCATACTTCCTTGGGTCTGATACTTGAAAGTTCCTTTATAAAATATCTAAAGATTGTAGTGACAAGGCACTGCCTAACTAAAACAAGATTGTTTTTGACTAATTTACCTCATTATATGGGCCTGCGTTGTGAAGTTAGAAGTTCATAGGAATATAAAGTTCATAGCTCATTTGACCGAACTATTTAAATCATAATATGGGGCTGTGTAGGGAAGTTAGATGTTCGTAGGAATTATAGATATATATCTCTATTAACTATTTACCTCATAATATGAGCCTGTGTAGGGAAGTTAGAAAAATTGTAAGTTGATAGCTCTATTCATCTGGACTATTCCTTTGTTGTGCTTTCGCAGGGTTAGTTATGTTAATCGTTATTGTCCCTCCCCAGTTCTGTTTGGTCCATCCAATCTATTTTTGTCATTATTTTTAATCATACTAGTTAAATGGTAGCAACAAAGGAAGAAGAAGTTGGAAATCTGGTAGGTCACAGCCAGATTTTATGGTTCAGGGCCCTATAACCAGGTCTAAGGGACAGGAACATACCATACTTCCTTGGGTCTGATACTTGAAAGTTCCTTTATAAAATATCTAAAGATTGTAGCGAGAAGTCACTGCCTAACTAAAACAAGTCTGTTTTTGACTAATTTACCTCATTATACGGACCTGCGTTGTGAAGTTAGAAGTTCATAGGAATATAAAGTTCATAGCTCATTTGACTGAACTATTTAAATCATAATATGCGCCTGTGTAGGGAAGTTAGAAGTTCATAGTAATTATAGATATATATATCTCTATTAACTTTTTACCTGATAATATGAGCCTGTGTAGTGAAGTTAGAAAAATTGTAAGTTGATAGCTCTATTCATCTGGACTATTCCTTTGTTGTGCTTTCGCAGGGTTAGTTAT
>JAOWAN010000051.1:2715604-2734254 GCA_028566635.1 Lobelia cardinalis | reverse complement strand
CGGAAATATTTTGGATCGGATTTCGGAATTTCCAAAATTTTTAAAACTAATTCCAATTCCAATCCAAACAATTTCGGGAAAAATCAGAAATCGGAAATTCGGAAATCGGATAAAAGAAATTTGATTCCAAAATTGGAAATTTTCGGATCGGAATCGGCTAAAATCGGAATTTTCCGGTCCAATTTCCACCCCTAATTAGGATACATCTGATTGATCCGCGTGATGACATCTACTTTCTCCAGTAATCTTGCATCAGTGTAGCGACTCAAAAGGGCACCGTAAATTTGCCAACCTCTTGATGCTTGGGAAATGTTATCAAAGTATACTCATCTGTTTGTTCCAAACCATGAACCTTTGGTGTGAATTGCACATAGATTGGTGTCTTCAAATAGTCCCACCATATAGTAATACTCAAATGGTCTGGCAGGTACTAAGACAAGAAGCCGAATCGTTGTGAATAGATCTAGATTTTCAACAGAAAACTCTGAGCACAATATTACCATAACAACAACATTAAAGTCTTTAACTCAATTACTTGAGATTGGTGTAGGATGACTTAAAACGAATGTTTGTTTCATTTAAAAGAAAATCAACATTAATTTCTAACCCTAAATTGTTTAATCATGCCACATCTGATTAACTATAATCACTCATTAGATCTATTTATTCAAGTCGAACAATTTTTTAAAATAGTTTGTCATGGTAAAAAGATGGTAGAATGAGTATATATCCGATTAAAAGGTTAGAGTTGAATGACAATTTATTATTCCAAACTTTAGGTCTGATTGTATTTTGGTGGTCTAAATGTTTCACAAGTGATAATTTGGTGCCCAATGTTGCAAATTCGTTGCAACCCGCTGTTTTTCCATCAAGTTTCTAACGAAACGGTTGAAATCTAGACTTATGTGCAAATATGTGAATGTTTCGAGGGTTGATTGCCATTTCCATATGTAACAACGTTTAATGAATTCTTAAACCTTGGGGGGTACTAAATTGAAAAAGCCCAAAAATAAAATAAATTAAAATATAACTCAAGATATTTTTAGACAAACAATTTGAAAAATAAATCATTATACAAATTAATATGTATTAGATATAAAATTTTAATAAATTAAACAATCATTCATATGATTTCAAAATACTACGAAAATAAAGATATAATTGTATACCGAAATGCATAAAGCTTATGATATAATATTTTGCTCAATATACTTACATTATCGAACAATAAAAATTAGATTATGCTAAATTATAAT
This sequence comes from Lobelia cardinalis, assembly GCA_028566635.1. NCBI lineage: Eukaryota > Viridiplantae > Streptophyta > Magnoliopsida > Asterales > Campanulaceae > Lobelia > Lobelia cardinalis. The sequence goes on along the minus strand of JAOWAN010000051.1, from coordinate 2,732,998 downwards.
TATTAAACTACTCACTACTAAGAAAAATTAAGTTCCACTAAATTAAATATTAATTTTCTTTGTAGTATAATGTGTACTAATTCTAATACTTTATCAAAATAATTGGTTTGTAGGATTTAACATTTAGTAGTAAATGTGCACTAGTTTTTTTATTAAGTATTAAAATTGAGCTATGGAGATGTGATTGGCTGTTCGTAACTTTTCCTATTTTTTCTTAAATTTCTTAAGATAGTTATAATTTAGTAATGATTATGTCATTATTCTTTAATTAAAATATAAATATTAAGTTAGTTATTGCAAATAATGTTATAATTGTAGTTTATTAAGCAAAATACTAGGAGTATATCATAAGCTTTTTAATATTTGATAAAGAGTTATTTATCTATTCCATAGTATTTAAGAACATATAAATGAGTATCTAATTAATTTATATTAATTTGATAATGTATTACTTTGAATATTTAAACATATATTCATTTGTATCTTTATTTATATAATTTTATTCTTGAGTTATTATTAGTAGTTTTATCGCCCTCGAGGTTAAGAATTCATGGCACGGAGCCTAGTTACATATATTAAGTGAATAATAGCCCAAAACATTCACATATTTGCACATAAGTCCAAACTCTAGCCATTTTATTAGGGTTGAATCACCGATGGTATATGGCAACATATGATTTTATGGTATATATGATCATATGTGATACGGATATAATATGATGCATTTATATACTTGATATTATATTTTTACATTACAATTTTTATCTACTACCTCTATATTTACATATTTTCATAAATCAATTCAAATTTATCACATCACATTCTCTCTCATCCTTTCTATCTCCACTCATATCAATTTAAATTATCAATCATGTCGAGAGTAAAAAAGATAATTTATAAAAAAAATTCATATCAATATATTTCATATGGTAAATACTACGATATCACACGATATAGCATTTCTGATTCGATCCTTAAAAAATTGGTGAAAACACAGCAAATTGCCGACAAGTTTACAGCATTGGGCACCAAGTTGCCATTTTGAAATTTGCGACCCCTAAAATCGATTGAAAATAAACTTTGAGATAACAAATTATAATTTAACAAAAATTTTTACCTTAAATGACATGCGTTCTTTTTTTAAATAGGAGGTGAAACTCAGGTCCGTTAAGGATAACGAGGTACCTGTTATTTATGGAAGAAAGTTAAGCCATTTAAACAGTAAATTAACATTCGTCCATTTTATTTCTTTAAACTTTAAATCTTCTCTATTATATTTATAAGTTTGCTTCGGGGCATAATTCAGTTAGCAAAGACTTGCATGTTGTAATGTCTGTCATACTGTCGACCTGCAGGGTGGAGATCTAATCTTGAGAAAACTTTTAGATTTGCGTATTTTACAGATGAGATCAGTCGGTACTGATCAATTGAGACACATCTCACGATTTACTTCTTTCACCATTTTTGAAAACACGGAAAATAAGAGCTCTTAATATTTTTTAAATAAGCTTTATTTAATAAATAGTAAATTGCATTTCGCCCTAAAAGTATCAAAAAGTGATTTGTAAGGCCCCTCACGACATACGTATAATACATACATGGACGGTTAGAGAGAGAGAGAGAGAGAGAGAGATCTGAGCTGAGCTGAGCTGGGTCACTCAGCAGCAGCAGAAGAAGAAGCAAGAAGAAGATGATCCGTAAATAATTCACACCCTTCCTCACAAGGGGATCTTTCTCTCTCCAGAACCCTCAAATCTCCAGCTCAAAACCCATTTCGATCCCCTCATGAGGTTTTTTTCACGCTGCTCCCTTTCTTGTTCGTCTTTCCTTTTTTAACAATTGAGTTCCTTTTTTTACTCGTGATCATTAAAAGAGGAGGATGTTTCTATTTGGTAATATTTTTTTGAACCTGAAAAATAGATTACATTTTGAGATACAAGTCGAATAGATAAGCCTTTTTTTGAACTAAGAAATTGCTTTATTTTGTTGTTCTTGTTGCTTAGTTAGATCTGTACTGTTCATTTCAGCTCCGAGTCCAATTGATTTTTACGTTTTTGTTTTACACTCTGTGTTGATAATTTTCCAGATTGGCGCTGTTTGGTTAGCACCAAATCACTTTGGTTAGCTTTAGAAAGTTGGTTATCTTGGAAATGCTGATTATTGCTGGCTGTTGTAACTGTAAATCTGAAAGCTCACTATTGTAGTAGGAAGCTGAAAAGGACCCAAGACTTTTTTTAAGAAATATTTTTGTGGTATTGGAACCCTAGAATCGGGTAAAGGATTATGAAGTTGTAGCTTTTATCTCGTCAAAGGGAAATGAAAGAATTTCTAGCTTAGTTGAAGAATTGAAGTAGAGGAACACAAAGATTAGATGGAAGATTGGTCCAAGTATGCCCACAGTCCTGCTCATTTGGCCGTTGTACACCGTGACTATCCTGCCCTCAAGAAACTTATCTCATCGCTCCCCAAGCTTGCTAAAGCGGGTGATGTTGTGACCGAGGCTGAATCCCTAGCTGCAGAGCTAGAAGCGGATGCTGTATCTGCATTGATTGATCGCCGTGATGTTCCTGGCCGTGAGACCCCCCTACATCTTGCAGTTCGCCTCCGGGATCCAATATCGGCAGAAATATTAATGGCAGCGGGTGCAGATTGGAGTCTGCAAAATGAGCACGGTTGGAGTGCTCTTCAAGAGGCAGTCTGCAACAGAGAGGAGAATATAGCTATGATAATTGCTCGGCACTACCAGCCCCTAGCTTGGGCAAAGTGGTGTCGCCGGCTTCCTCGTATTGTTGCCTCGGCATCCAGGATTCGTGATTTCTACATGGAGATAACTTTTCATTTTGAAAGTTCCGTCATTCCGTTTATTGGTCGGATTGCTCCATCAGACACGTACCGTATCTGGAAGCGTGGTTCTAATCTACGAGCTGATATGACTCTTGCTGGGTTTGATGGGTTCCGAATTCAGCGGTCTGATCAAACTTTCCTCTTTCTCGGAGATGGATATTTGTCCGATGACTCCAGTGTTTCCCTGCCTCCTGGTTCTTTAATTGTGCTTTCTCACAAGGAGAAAGAAATTACAAATGCTTTAGAGGGAGCTGGTGCACAACCATCAGAAGCTGAAGTTGCCCATGAAGTAGCCTTGATGTCTCAAACTAACATGTACAGGCCTGGAATTGATGTTACTCAGGCGGAGCTTGTTCCCCATCTGAATTGGCGGCGACAGGAGAGGACAGAGATTGTTGGAACCTGGAAGGGAAAGGTCTATGATATGCTTCACGTTATGGTGAGTGTAAAATCTAGGCGGGTTCCCGGTGCTATGACAGATGAGGAATTATTTTCCGTGAATGATGATGAAAGGCTAGCAAATGGTGGTGAAAATGACGAGTATGATGATGTATTAACTGCTGAAGAAAAGATGCAATTAGATTCTGCCCTTCGAATGGGGAATTCCGACACCCTTTGTGAGGATGAGGACTCTGAGAGTCAACACTTCCATGAAACTGGTGACGTGGGTTCATTCGAAAGCTCTGAAGCCAATGGTGTTGCCAAAGATAAGAAAAGTTGGTTTGGTTGGAACAAGAAAGGATCAAAAAATGGAAGTGATGATCCCGAGGATTCAAAGATTTTGAAGAAGTTCTCGAAGTTGACCCCTGAAGGTACCAATCAGAGATTGAATGATAGTCAAAGATCATCATCTGAAGCTCTTAAAGAAGATACAATGGATTCTAAGAAGATCAAAGATAAAAATAGTAAGAAAAAGAAGAAAAAAGGCGCTACAACTGAGCCTAAGCATGAGAGCGAGTATAAAAAAGGTCTAAGGCCTGTTCTGTGGTTGACACCAGATTTCCCTTTACAAACAGAAGAGCTCTTGCCTTTACTGGACATCTTAGCAAATAAGGTAAAAGCTATTAGGAGACTGAGGGAGCTTTTAACCACCAAACTACCTCAGGGCACATTTCCAGTTAAGGTATGTCAACTGTGCTGTTCATTTTGCATTTTCATGTTTGGTTTAATGTCATTATGCCTTCTGGCCCTCCTCTTGCGTTATTTATGCTGTTTCTTGTCGGTTGCAACTAGTGCATACAACACCTGCCTTCATCAGTATGGTTAATTTTCTTAATCTTCTATCTTTTCCAGTACAGTTATTTAACTCTCATTTTATAACCGTAGCAGTTATTAGATTCGAACATAATGCTCTCTGCAAACAAGTAAATGTCATAAACTCTTGTCGTTTTTGTTTCTAACTGGATTAGTTCTGATTGAAATGTACAATCATCCATTAAATATTTTTCTTAAAGCATAAAATAAAAACGACTATTTCGATGTAAGTTGTAGACTCATATAGTCATATAGCATGTGCATATTATAGAATATTGACCTTTGCCTATGAATCTGCTATAAACTTTAACTTTCCAATACTTAAAGTTCTATCTGAAATGTACTAAAAATACATAGTTGTTGAAGAGCATTTGTAAGTTCGAAATTTCTGTCTCTTTGCATAACAATCATCGGCTTCCACCTTTTTTTTGTTCTCTGAGGAACATGCAGTTAATTCGTTTTTAAAAAAAAAAAAATACCTTTAGCTTTAATAAATGGATTTATTTCTGGTTTCGCGACTCTTGGAGGCAGATGTGGTGTAATATTTACATTTACTTTTGTAGATAGTTAAATATGGCATCTAATTGAGGCCATTAGCTCTTATTCTGGTAAAGATCTTCAAATAGTCTTTGTTTCAGCCATGATCATCCGCAAACCACCAATAAGACATTTATGACCAGTTATTCGACATCTAGATAGTATGACCAATCAGTATGGATGCCAAGAGGGCTGGAGGAAAGAGAAATATGAGGGAGAGGGAGAGGGAGAGGGAGAGCTATAAACGACCTAACCAATTGGTAATTAGTAATTTATCATGTATATAATGAACACTTCTGATACCAAGTGTTTGTGCCGGAGGAAAGAAAAATATGAGGGAGAGGGAGAGGGAGAGGGAGAGGGAGAGGGAGAGGGAGAGCTATAAACAATATGGTAATTGATAATTTATCATGTAGATAACGAACATCTCTGATACCAAGTGTCAGTGCTGGATCTTATGGTTAATATATGTTTCTCGATATGCCAAGATTAGAGAAAGTTGCCTAAGAAGAAAGCAGAGCTAGTGGTTGATATGTTGTGTTGTGTACAGTATGCATCTGATATACTGATTGCTGTCATTGATATCTTGTGCATAATCAGCATAGAGTAGGTGTGTAACTTAACTGGTGTATGGGTCAACAAGTGAAGACCATAAATGAACACCCTTGACTTACAAGGTCAAGCATTTGCGGATATTTGTGTTATCCTGAGTTAGAATGCTTTAATAGCGAAAATGATTACTTAAACCAAGAAATACGTCCGATTTTAGGATAATATAGTATACACAAATTTGGTACCTGGATGAACATGTATTAAAAAATAAAGAGATTAGCCCTATCAATTGAGGTTTGTCACCTTCAGTGATCAAGTTGCATTGGACTCCCAAGGGTCTTGTGCTATCTCATATTACTAGTTGTATAATTTCTTCAAACCATTTTGCACCAGTGTTCAATGCATTCATTCCCTGATGCTCATCCCTTTAGTTACAGCTACTTACCCTTGCCCGGGGGCAGGGGGACACCAGAGGCAGAGAAGGTTGGTGGATCTTCCCTGTTAGTTGTAGGAGGTAGATGAGTCCGCTGGACAGTGATAATGTTTAGTGTTCATACTTCAGAGAGGGAGTGGGAGAGGGAAAGGGAGAGGGAGAAAGGGATCAAATGCTTGTGACACATGTTAATGAATGGTGTAATAAGTTAGAGAAAGAGAGGAGAAAAGGCAAATGTAATTCTGCTTCACTTTTCTTATGGTTTTTACATATAGCTAGTTAATTCACCCTAGGCATGTTCACAATCTCTTGACCTGAATGGTCAAAATACATTAGGAGACTGAGTGTCAAATGAAGTGATGGAAAGGTCAGTATTCTTATGCATGCAAACTCAATGTACGTACACATATACTCCTGCTATGTACATTTTAGTTCCAGCACTTGTTCAAGAATTTATTTATGATAAAATTGACGACTAATACTGTCCAATTTGTAGAGTAAATGGGAAGAATTACATATATGCGCATTTATTAGGAGGTTGTAGTGGCATTGTTTTTTACTACAAGACGCTATTTCTACTTGGTGATATTCATGTGATGATGACATGACTTGGTTGTCGGAGAGTATTGTGGCTCACTTGGATGTGTCAGTAGCGGCCGAAAATTGGCTAATATATGGTTGCATGTGATCACAAAACTACTAGCTTCTTTACCTTATTAGAGTATTAACCTGTTATGGTAGGTAAATATGTGCTCTTAATGAAAATGGAATTAATGTTTCGTGTTATTAGCTTAGAACTTGAATATGCTATATTTGACGAAATTCTGTTATGAAGATTGAGAAGTACACTATACACTGGCCCGTACCTATCTCCAAATAATTGTATACTTATGTTTGTGATAGCTTAAGCATCAAGAAAAGGTTTGCTACTATTGTAAGGATGGCATGTTTGCTGAACATAAAAAGGATGTTTAGATTCTTAAGTTAATGAAGCATAATCCTCAAATTCTCAAAGTAATAATGCTTAGTTGAAATTACTGAACAGAAAGACAGCTCCGTAATTTACTACCATGTCTTCTGTTCTATCTGCCTTTTTGGTAGATGGTATTTGTGTTGTCTGGTTCATAATTAAAGTGAAAATGAACTTGTTTCCTTCAGGCAGCAAATTGCCGTGGCATTATAATTCGACAGACATTGAGTAAATAAGATATGAACTTCTCACCGTGGAGCTAATAACTTCAATTATTGGGTGTTAGATTAGCTTCATATTTTGAATCACTTTGTTAGTAGTAACAAAATAAAATGATGCAGATATGCTGATTGAAGTAATTTTGCAGCTCTTAGACAATTCTCGTAACATAATGTAATTGATTTGGGCCATTCTACTAACAGGCGTAGAACTGGATGCTTTGATTATGGGTTGGACTGAATGTCCTTTTCATCCTCCTGATCTTCTTAAACTGGACTGTGGTCTGCCCATCACTAGTGATTTGCTTAATTTATCTTCTGTGTACTTAAAGTTGGAGTAAATTCCTCATTGGTTACCTCTGGAAAATGATCGATCTTTTAGACTACCGCTAATATCTGCCAGATGACACCAATGCTGGGTAGCTAAGTTTATCCAGCTTCAGTAACTGCTGCACTTGTTGCTGGCTTGGTATCTTAGCTTGCTTTAGAGGGGTTGTACCTCAAGAATCCCCTGTGCTTCCACTATTACTCTTAGTGTAATTGGATTCTAAAGTCACGATGTTTCTAACCCATTAGTTATCCTTTTATTCCAGAAGAAGTATTTCCAATCAGTAATTGTATAAGATGTTCCTTTTTGACTCCTTAAGTGGTTAACTCATACAAATTGTTGGTTTTCAAATACCCCAGATTGCGATTCCAATCGTCCCAACCATTAGAGTCCTTGTAACTTTTACAAAGTTTGAGGAGCTTCAGTCAGTGGAGGAGTTCTCAACACCTCTCTCCAGTCCTGCACATTTCCAAGATTCCAAGTCTAAAGAATCAGAGGGGTCCACATCATGGATTTCATGGATGAGAGGTAGTCGTGGGGGCCAATCAAGTGATGGTGAAAGCCGCAGCTTCAAGGATGAAATTGACCCTTTCCTCATACCATCAGATTACAACTGGGTTGATGCAAATGAGAAAAAGCGACGGATGAAAGCCAAAAAGGCGAAGAACAGAAAACACAAAAAACAAGCAGCAGCTAGAAATACGGATGGTGGATGACAAGTAATTGGGGATTCAGAATGATTGTGACACAGATGGTTACTGTGTTAGCTGGCCTCTGTTTCCTCTTTGTGTGTGATGGTGACAGTTTGTGGGATAAGTTTGAGAACGGATCGCTTCTTTGTTGAGTAAGAAGATCTTGTTTCTTCCATTGTTGTATTGTTATGTAATTTGATATAGTGAGGAATGAAATTTCCTCTTTTCAGTGATAGCTTTTTTTTAGTGTTAGTTTTTTCGATCTCAAACAGATCCTAGCAAAATTTATAATTATTTTATTTTCCTGTGTTATTCTTTTTCAATGTCAGGGTAGTTTAGCAAAATCCATTCTTGCGGTTGCTGTTGCTGTTGCTGTTGCATGCACCAGTTATCTGAAAAGTACTTGTTGGGTTAGAGTATAAAGTCAGGTTCTAAGTAGCAAGTATTTAAGGGAAGGGGTTGCCAAAGGTGGTGGTGGCTGGGGGTGGGTGATGATTCATTGACCAATGAGGTAGCCAGAAAGTGACCTGGAAACAGTAATAAAAGAAGATGTACTGTCATTCTTCCGAAGGACGAGTCCATTATTGATTGATCTGGAAACAGGAACGAAAGGGGGTGGAGATTGGCCAGTTCTTGCCCTCAGGGTATTCACCAAAATCCTTGCATTCCAAATTTTACTCAAGGCCTGGCCAAGCTGCAAAAAATGTTCCGACTAAAACCCGAATTTTGTTAGGGTTCTACAAGACTCTTGAAGAGAAAACTAATGTTGAAAATATTAGTTTGATTTGAACTCAAAATTATTGCAATAATTTTTTTTTTTTTTTAATATTGAACCCCAACGTTGTCCGTTGGTCGCTGTATTACGATTTTCTTTGCTTTCAGACTCCATTGTTGACGAAAAAACTATACAATAGGAAATGACTAGACCCGTCAATTTGTTACTCATTTAATCCATTTTAGTTCGTTTTAATCTGCTAAATAGCTTAATTCGTTTCAACTCATTTAATTATAAAATTATATATTAAAGCATATAAAAAATAATATTTTTGTACAAAAAAGTATTCAAGTATTAATTCAATTTTAGATTAATCTATTTATTACATAATTGAGTTGATCAATTAATAGTTAATTAAATGAGTTACAATAAATTAAACCCATTACAACCTGTCATTTATTATCGTAACTCAATCCATTACAACCCATTTAACCCAAATTGACAGGCTTAGAAATGATACATTATTTGACATAAAAAATCTCGATTCTTCGAAAACCTTCCTATTGCTATATTTATTTATTTACATCCCAATCTCTTTGGATCTTAAATCATCTGTACATACACATAGATACGGGAACACTCATATACAGATACAAATCGTGCACTGTAGTGCCATTTTTCTTGCTCTACATCTGTGGCTGCCTTGTTCTGCTTAACTATCAACATGATGATCCTTGCTGCATGTCCTTCTCACCCGAACTGAACTATCGGTTCACAAACTACCAAGCTTTACTCAAACACTACCAGAACCGATCTTTGTTCACACTCACATATCCAGCCATTACTTTTCCCCCGGTGTTCCTCATCCCATCTATGAGAAAACACCATGTTGAACCCAATGCTCCGATGAAGAAGTCGGCTTCAACAGCCAACAAGAAATTGACTAGAGGATAATTGGTGCTTGTTTCTCTGCCAAGACTCGCCTCGTAAGTTGCCATCAGCATGTTCCCCACCTGGCGCGTCACATTCGAGTAGTAGAATTTCCATTCTGGGTATGACCTTGTGTTATTAATGACTTCCTGAAAATAATGAATTCATATGGGTTATAATAATCTTATTCATGTCAAGGGACCCCTTTCTTGTACTTGTATATTTTGAAAACACTAGAGAAAACGATGAACTAGCTTATACATAAACCTGCATCTCAGTGGATAGCCAAATGCTGTTTAGATGAGGGAAACGCTGTCTGATACGATCAGCAAGGCGCATGTATTCTTGGAATTGAACTACCTTCATTTCGCAGGCCTTGTCTCCCATTCTCACATGCACACTTAGCAGTGGCCTGGGGAGCCAGGGTTTGTGATTGGACCACACAAATTCTTCAATGCCAGATTTAGGCTTCTGTGTAGCATCCTGCAAGGAGAAACTTCTTAGAACAAATGACGTTTTTATATGATCTAAAATCATGTCCTTGAAATTAAAATAGATACTCAATTTCGAACTCCTGAAGTCAAAACATTATCAAAGTTTACCTAAAAAGGGCTTAAAGATCTGAATTGACGTACCTCCACAAGTCCTGCCCCCTGATTTGAAAGGACCATTTTAGCAGCTTCCCATCCGAATGCTGCATGACGCGCAACATTAAGTAAGCCGCATGTGTACTCGGTTTGAAACCTCATTAAGTAGCGCACTGCCTGACAATTAAGTAAACATTAAACTTGTATCAAGCCACACCAAACAATCAATACTAAACACATAACAATTATTTCATTGACACCATAAAAATCTGAGCCGAAAATTAAACACAAACATGAAAATAATGGCATACTCCCTCCGATCTGAAAGAATTCTTCCCATTTTGACTATTTTGGTCAGCATTATAAGACTTTTGACCAAACATTTATGAATTTACCAGTTCATGTTAATTTATAATAGCTGTTATTGACAGTCGCATTATATTCTTACTACCATCATAGTTTTACAATTTAGAACATAATGAGCTCCCGAGATTGCAGTTTCAGAAAACCAACCAAAGCAGGGTGAGAACCATTTGTATGTTTACGGCACTTACAGTTATATCTCTACACCCCAAATGAGAGTATCACATTGAAAATTAATTTCTTCCTATTACTCAATGAATGCCCAAGTACCTGAGCTCGCCACCACCTTCGGTCCATTTTCCGATGATGACTTATCAGAGTACCATTTACTTCTGTTGTTGGCTGCAAGTAACTCCAAGGATCGCCCCATTCCCTGTAATGTATCATGTCATGAAAACGAAACATGATAACTAAAGAGCCGATTTGTAGATTGTGCGAAAGCTTGCCTCGGAATCCTTCCAGCCCATATTTGTTTCGAGGTATAGTTGTCCTTTCCCGTTATGATTCCTTTATCCCATGCGTCCTTTTCCTTCATCAGTTCGAATGCACGGGTCCTACATTCTTCGGATGTCTCAGGAAAGAAGTAGCAAGACCAACTAGCATGTGATACCCCTAGAAATGCATAATACAAGTTAAAAGTCGAAATATCCACAATTTTCCCACAAGAAACAAGTTAAGTTACCTTTACAGCCATCGTGGTCAGCTCTATTATAGTAATTTGTGACAAGCACCCTTTTCTCATTAATTGCAATAGCAAGAAGCCCGCACATCCCAGCAATCTGAGCTCCAATACCAAATCCTGGAATTTTCTCCCAGTCCGCAACAAGAAACTTTAGGCTGGGGTCAGTGCAGTTCACAGGATGCTGGTGGGCCCATATGTCACGTTGAGCTTTCCTAGTCAACGGATAATTTTCTTCGTCCGATCCGGTGATCTGCAAAAGCAAGAATATTATTGTGATGGTTGATGATGAACTGATCATGCCTGATCATAGGTATTTGCAGAAAAGAATGACAACTGGAAAGAGTCAAGCATCATTGATAATGTCAAACTAAACGAAAACAAAATGATTTCTTAGTGATTGTACATGCAAGTGAACTCTCAATTCATTATTCATTCATATTGGCATGAAGGAATGTGCCAATAGAAACATACCCAGGGAGGATATGCACCTTCAGATATGGCTTGATACCTCAACTGTTCATCTGCTGCTGGCGATGGATAGTTATTTAGCAAACCCTTCCAAATCGTCCACCTAGGAAATTTTTCCATACCAATACGCTTATCAAGATGCTGATTTACTTGTGCTCTCAGCTTGCAGTTCTCCAAATGAGGGGCTCTAGGTACATTGGATCTTTTCTTTCCTCCATCTTTTGAGAACATGCCGTCACCATTGACTGAACTATTTAGTGAAGCACTCCAGGCGGAGTATAATGAGGTCACTCTTTCATCAAATACAAAGCTGATACTACTCTGTGTAAACACCATTCTTTCCACAATTTTGGGATCAACATTGGAGTTTCCCCCTGTAAATGCATCTAGAGAAAGGAGCAAAGTTAACTTGATTATCTAGACATGGTACAAGAATATTTTCTGCAGGAAGTAATTGTAACTATATTTATAGCTGCTAACTTCATCTGCAAGTAATAAAGTTCAAAGTTGGCAGCACAAATCGTTTTTGATATTGCCACTGCAATTGTTACCTCACCAAACGATGAGATTAAGCCAACTGGCCATAAGGGTTTACAAACTTTGTAATCTCCCAAGCCTAAAAGTATGATCTGCGATGCATGGCTCCCTTTTCGATCAACTATGTTTCCCCCAATCTATATTCCACGTGGGGGTCTCAATCTCCCTAAGCCCCAATCAGTACCTAAAGGGGAAGCATCGTATCCTCTTTGAGCCAGTGTCACATTTGAACACCCTTCTGGGACACGGATGGTACGTACACTCCGTAGAATGGAGGAATATATGTTTTTGTTTGTGTTCAAATGGCCGACACACTGGACAGATAAAGGGGGAAAGTGTTGACTTATGAATTTTACCAAAGAACAAAATTGATATTTTTAAATATCAAACATTAAGGCTTGTAAAATTTAATGAGATAGAGAGACCTCTTGTTTCTTCTTCACCTTTTGATTTTATTGCTTTTAAAATTTGTTCTTTTGTGGATGTTAAGGAGAATTTTTCATTATTTCTTACTATATTATACATTCACATTCACGATATTATTGCTATACATATAATATAATGAAACTATGCATAGCATTTACCCAAGTGTATAGTGGCGTAACTTTTGGTTCACGATATCTGATTTGTCGTTGGTTCTCCTCCACAAGCTTCCTCAGTATCCACACCTATAACACAAATGGGTCTTCCCCAAGTCCTCCATATCCTAGTGGTCCTGAATATCTCCCCCATATCCTATGCATAAGTCCATAACATACATTGATCCTAGTTGAGCCCACTTAATTGCGGTTCTCCATCGCTCCTAATACCATCAATAACACCCCAAGGGCTGGTCCAGATATGCTGTCTACGACAACCTGCTACCCTAAGAACTTTGGGCCAATTAGACCCACAAGCCCATGTAGGATGTTGGTAGGCAAAGGTAGTAAGGTGGCCACTTGTGTCTATGAAGTTCCACAAGCTATGGCATGTTGGTTCAGTGGACAGGCATGCGCCTCAGGCCTAAGCCGTTACAAATTTACTCACTGGTGTCAAAAACTCTTAACAGATTTATGCGATTACGGGAAACAAATTCAAATCGAAGTGCTCAAAATTAGTTCAGCCAGCGGTAATATACCGACGCCTTCAATGAGTCAGTATCATGGGTCCGTATAAATGAACGATTGTATGTTTCTCAAATAAAAATAACTGATGCTTGATTTACTTCAGAAATTAGACTGGTGCTTCAGCTGGGGAGTTCTTTAACGGAGAGGTTTTGGAGTTACTCTTTAGTGTTTACTATTTAGATTTGTGAGGCACACATACCTTCTTTTTGTTTATCCCCTATTTAATATCATTAGAGGCCTAACTCTCTCTCTCTCTCTCTCTCTCTCTCTCTCTCTAAAAGAGTACTAAATAGGTTGGCGAATGTGCTTCATGAGAAAGATGGTGGTTGAAGAAAGCAAAGTGGAAGGTGTATATATTAAACTGGCCCATTCATAGCCAACAATTTGCTTTACACTTGAGTATAGAAGTAAATAATCAAATTTAGACTTCAAGTCGCAACAACTTAAGGTTGCTTGAAAGACACCTTTTCATCCATCATGGTTCTAATTGTATGGATTTATGTTGTTGGTTTTCATTTAAAGCAGTTCTACCTTTCTACCAAAAACGAAAAAGAAAAGAAAGACATCTTTCTTTTGACGCCTAATTTCAGGTTAAATTAACCATGTTCTCAATCTTTTTGCCAGTAACAGGATGATTACATAACAAGTGCTCTTTTTGATGGATTACCCAAACTAATGAAAGTTCAAGTTTATCAACGATTCATTTATTTATTCAATTTTTTAACTCTGTTTTCTCCATAGGCATTATCTAACTTCATAAAGTGTGGTAACAAACAATTAAAAGATAACCAAAAATAGGCCACTTACACTCCTATCAAGATTAACTTGTGAAACTCTTTGGCAGTTATACAAGGATCAAATTGAAAAGAAATGGTGATGGGAAGTAGGGAAACAATATTTTCTAGATATTTTATAAATGTATCATCTTGGAAGGCTGGAAGCTGTAGTTGAAGATAACTGGATAAGGATCAAAAATTCAAAATTTTCAGTTCGCAAACAAAAGCAGATCCCTAGTATTTTCTTAAAATATTCTTAACTAAGGGAGAAAATTTGATAACATTCTAGTAATCTGTTTATGGAATACTGAATTTTGAAATTTAAAAATATCCAATAAGATCATATATTTCACCCAAAATAAAGAAAAGATATACGGTAAAGTTACTTCAGCTGCCGCTGTTGTCTTTTTAATTTTTCTCAAAAACAACAATGAATATTACAATGAATAAGAAGATTCATGGAATACATGGAAACATTTTTTTTTCTTTTTAAGAAACACAAAAATAATCACAGAAAATTCATCGAAATACTGTGAAACAATATATATATATATATATATATATATCATCCGAGCACTCATTAATGGGTACGCACTGGAATTTGACTTCATAAGCTCCTAACAAGTTTTTCTCATTTCCAATTCAGAACAGAGAACAAGAATAATGTCGTAAAATTAACAAGATCAAGGATTGCAACTAAGCGAAAAACTATCTAGTGAATCTGTCAGGCAACAAAAATGTGCGACTGAACCAACAATGAACAGCCACTTATATTTTTAATCCAATGTGTCAGTTTCTCTTGGTCCTGTCGGGTGAGATGGACCTTGCTGAATAATTTTTTTGAAGTTAAGCAAAAAAATTAATAAAATAAAATGGATAGCATAACTTACTGATGAATTTGGAGCTGGGATGGAGGGTAGAGGAGAGTCCAGTGGAGAAGGTGGAGAATGAAATACCACCAAATTCAAAAGTGCCAAAGGAAGTGAGAGCAGCCATGAAGAGGGATGTAAGACATACACCACAAAGGAACCCCATCACACATATCTGACATGAAAATGAGTTCCCCATTTGAAAGGCCTTTTGAGAAACTGCCCTTTCCAGAGACTTGTGATGATTTGCAGATGCCTCCATATTTTCCCGTTACAATTTGCTTGAATATTATTCACACAGTACCTGATATTGATCAAAGAGATGACCCTCAAGATTGTAGACTTATACTAATGGCTTTACATGGGCCATGAGGGTTTTCCCACCCACCACCTAACTAGAAATCACATGCAGCTTCTCTTCCTCTCCTTTTTGCTCATGTACCTTTCTTGCAACTACTGCAACATTAACAAGAAACCAAACAATTACACAGCTACTAGGGATTATTTATCTACATTTTTTTTACTTAAAAAAAAAAACACTGAACATAACACACCACAAACACACACAAAAGCAAGGAACAGGATCATGGGTTAATTTGGCAATTGAAACTTAATTAGAGAGAAACATTAATTATTAAAATCAATAACATTAAATAGGGGATTCTTTGGTCAGTTAATTTCTACATACAACATCCATGCTATTGAAATTTTCAAAGGGTTAAGAATCAAATTGACATAAAAGCAGATAATTTCATGAAAATAATGAAGCATGGTTAGGATTAATGAAACTTACAGGTGAGGAAAAATTTAGTACAAGTAACTGATGAGGCAATCAAGATGAAGAGTAAAGATACAGAGAGACAATTTTTGTACTACTACTACTACTACCCATTTCTTTAATTTATTGGTGGTACTAGAAATAGTAACAATCAAGTGAGAAAATAAAGAAAGCACTCAGAAGAGTATAGTAGCCAACCCAAAAAAGTGGAAAAAGGTGTTTAATACAAGTATTTGTCATTATCAAATGGAGTATGTTAAAAGAAAACAGAGAAGAAGAAAATCAAAAAATCATTTCTATGTGCGTGTGTGTGTGTGTGTGTGAGAGAGAGAGAGAGAGAACTGACCCTGATCCTTTTATAATCTCATTAAAGTCTTTCAAGAAACTGATGATGCAGCAAAACATATCATCCATCCACCGGGCATTGAATCACAAGAAAGACTCAAAACACTTGAAAAGAAACAGACAACAGGGGTTTCTTGGAAATAAGCAAAACAAAAAGTAGTATGCAGTTGCTGATGAAGATGGAGGGAGGTGGGAAGTGATCAGCTCTTGCAGGTGCAAGGTTATAGGGTGGAAATTTGGAATATCTCTTCTATCAGTTTCAAAAGGGAAGGGGAGGTGGGACCCACATGAGGTAGTCCTTCCACAATCAACAGTACAGGTGGTCTGCTCAGAGCCACCTACTATCTTGGTACTGATCAAAAACAAACAAAAATATAGCAAGAGGTTTACCTTTCCTCTTTATTGTGAACTAGTTAATGCCCGTGCCCGAGGGCACGGATGATATTTTCGAAATTTTTAATACTACTTAATATTTGTGTTCGAGCCCGAGGGTACGATGTAGAAAATGTTCGTGCTCGAGGGCACGACGCCGTTACGTCGCAAAAAAAGTATCGAATCAAACTATGTATTTTTTCCAAAGTTAATTTAAATTTAGATAAATTTACATAATAATTATAAATGCTAATTATCATAAAAAATAATTATAAAAGTTTAAAAGGAAAATGGAAAAAAAGAAAAAAGATAAAGTGAAACTTAAAAGAATAGGAGAAATAATTGAGTAATGATGAAAGTAGAAGAAGATGATTAAGTAATGATTGGGAAGAAGTTATTATTCATTTGAAACGGGTCCCATCGTTTCCATTTATAAGATAAATCTGAGGGAGGTGAGGAAGTTTGTTGCCGGGGGATTATCTTGTTTGTTCCCATTTAGGTGCACAGAACTTCAATCCTACCCCCCTTGGTTTGGTGACACCTATCATTTGCACGATATTACTGCTTGGTAAAACTTACATTTCCTATCTTTCCTTTTAATTATCCCATAAACAACATAAAACTTCGACAATATGTTGATATCATGAAAAATTAAATTGAAATAAAAAAATTATCACACAGAGTTCAAATTTTCTATTTTAATTGATATCCCATTCCTCGCATCTTTTTTTAATCCATTTTAATTATTTAAAAGATGATTTTAAAATTTAAAATTTAAAATTTAAAAATATTTATCAATTTTTAAAAATTATAAAATATAAAATGAGACATCAAATGATTCATAAAATACCGATTTTATCTTACAAACAAAAAGAATTTACAACCGCGAGCTATGAATTTTACAAATTGTGAACTATGATATTGATATAACTGTGAACCATAAAATTTTATAACTGTGAACCATGAAAAAATCAACGAACGTCAATTGTAAAACATAAAAATATGGTTCACAGTGATTCGCAAGTTTTCAAATATTTA
>JAOWAN010000051.1:2693188-2715504 GCA_028566635.1 Lobelia cardinalis | reverse complement strand
TGCAAGCAAAAGATCAAGATATTATCAATGCAATGAATGGGGTAGTGATTCTAAAAGAAGAATTGCAAACATTTCGAAAATCTGGATGGGATAGTTTATGTCAGGAAGTGAGTACTTTTTGTGTGACTAATAAGATTGATGTTATTAAAATGAAGGACATTGTCCCAAGACGAGTTCGCATGAAGAGAGATGGCAAGAATATCACTAATTACCATCATTATCGTGTTAAAATATTTTGTGGGGTAAGTTAAGAGTTTAATATATTTTCTATTTAATTAGTTTATTAGAGTTAACATGCTATCTAATTTTTTTTTTTTTGACAAATATGTTGTGGACTCTATTATACAAGAGATGGGGGCTCGTTTCTCTGAGACGAGTACACAATTGCTTGAATGTATGGCATGTCTCGATCCGAGAAATTATTTTTCTAACTTCAATGTCGACAAACTTGTTCATCTTGCCAACTTTTATTCACAAGACTTCTCAGTGGTAGAGTTTCTAATGATATCTCAACAACTTCAAACATTTATTCATTTTGTGGGAACTGATTCACGATTCTCCGATGTTGAAGATTTGAGCAGCCTATCAATGAAGATGGTTGAAACTAAAAAAGATGAAATGTTTCTGTTAGTCTATCACTTGATTAAATTGGTCTTGCTCCTACCTTTGCGACAACTTCTGTTGAGAGAGCATTTTCTGCAATGAAACATGTCAAGATGGAGCTGCGAAATAGGATGAGAGATCAATATTTGAACGATTGTTTAATGGTATACATCGAGAAAGAGCTCTTCGTTAAAATTCTTAATTCAAGAATCTTGAAGCGTTTTCAAGATATGGGTACTCGTAGGAGTTAATTGTCGGACAACACAAATTTTAGTGCTATTTAAATGTACTAGTAAAGTTTGACATATTTTTTCTTGTATTATTAATAATTTTGTTATGAACTTAAAATGCTTGGATCCGATTCGTTTGTTTGATAGTTCAATCCGAAAAAATTTTTCGGGGCCGTTGCCCCCGAACCCCCGTGTTATTTAGCCCCTCCCTCGTGACATTCCTAGCTCCGCCCCTACTCCTCTTTATCGGTAAGTTAACGAATCATTGTTGTCTTGACTTCCGTTCTCATTCCCGTTTTTCTCTACGTTAATTTTTCCGGTGATCAACATATTTTTTATGAATCAATTCAATGAAAACCCTGATCCATCAATTGATAACACTGATCCATCAAACGATAATATTGATCCATCAAAAAATCAAATTTTAACAGTAATAGAGAAAACACAATATTGATCCATCAAATTTTAACACTGATTCATCAAAATTAACTTTGATTCGTCAATTGATAACACTGATCCATGAAACAATAATATTGATCCACCAAAAAATTAAATTTTAATAGTAATAGAGAAACACAATATTGATCCATCAAATTTTAACACTGATTTATCAAAATTAACTCTGATCCATCAAATTTTAACATTGATTCATCAAAATTAACTTTGACCATCAAATTTTAACACTGATTCATCAAAATTAACTCTGCTCCATCAAATTTAACACTGTTCCATCAAATTTAACACTGATCCATCAATTTTTTTACTGATCCATCAAATTTTTTCTCGTAAATTGACAAAAATGCCCTTTTTTCGAACTAAATATTACAAAAATGCCCCTACATTTTTTAATAACAGATTTTTACACTAGTTAATCTCAAATGTTAATTTTCACATATCTAGCGGTCAAATTAATTCCTAAATTTCTAAATTATTTGTGATTCTTATTTGAATAGCTTCATACATATATATATATATATATATATATATATGACCATGCCACATTAACAAAAATGTTGAAAATTGAATGATTTGATTGTTTTAAACTTAAAATGTAGTAAGAAGTAAAGATTAGTTCGAATAAGAGCATGAGTTTGCACCGAACTAGTAATCGACTATATCGAATGTTTGATTTACTGACCCCTTTACTGTGCGGACGTAGCGGATGCTTACGAGTATTTGGTAAAAAGTTATAATTTTTTGATAAAAAGTTATAGTTCATTGATAAAAGGTTATAGTTCAATTATCATATCATCGTAACAATTCATTTTAAGATAATATGATAATTGAACTATAACTTTTTATCAATGAACTATAATTTTTTACCAAAAAACTATAACTTTTTATTAAATACTAGTAAGCGTCCGCACATGCGGATTTCAACATACTAGCATTTTCGAGTGGATACATTTCATTAAACACGAGCCTGTCCAACGAGTTTTGAATTACGAATGTCGTATAATATAATATTTAATACTTAATTTTCGATAAGTGTCATCATTTTTTTTCTAACCTATTTTAAATTTTTTCACAATAATTGTTACAAAATCTCTTATCTCAGTCAAACGGTCAAACCACTGAACCCCTCCGATTAAAACCTTCGGAATCTTCCCCACTGCAGCTCTTTTCCACACTTCCCGCCATCAAAAATCCCTCTCCCCGCGCATCACAAAAAATGGTACAATTTCACGACAGCTTTTGTAGCTTAAATTCGATTAAAGCCACTTGATAAGATTTGCGAATATTGTTGCGGGGTTTCTTGCTCTTCTCAAATCGTCAGGTGCGTTCTCTCTCTCTCTCTCTCTCTATATATATATATATATATATATATATCTTTGTTTAGGGTTTAGGAAGAGCATGGATTTTGATTTGTTTTTGTACCAATTTTTTTTACTCTAATAGGAAAAATAGAGTATAGGAAGTCGTCGTCATCTACGCTACTCTTCTCTACTCTGTGTGTGTACGGACACGTTCATTTTCGAACCACCGGCAACCATAGGAAGTTTTCCTCATCTCCGGTCGACCAAGCCCTTAGGTAGTAGCATTTAGACCTGTCAATTTGCTACCCATTAACCCATTCTAACCCGCTTTAACCTGCTAAACAGCTTAACCTGCCATAACCCATTTAATTAAAATTTTAAGTATTAGAATGTATAAAGAATATTTTTTTTCGTGCAAAAGAGTATTCAAATGTTAATTCGAATTTAACTTAACCCATTTATTATACAATTGAGTTGATCGATTGATTAAATAGGTTATAATAGGTTGAACCCATTACAACCTGTTAATTATTATAACTCAAGCAATTACAACCCATTTGATCCAAATTGACAGGCTTAGTAGCATTTCATTGTTCATTCGAGCTTAATCAACTGTTGCTTTGTATCAAATATCAATTCTTCAATTTCTTGCTTCGTGGAAGTGAATTTAATCTGTTTGATTAAAAAATTTGCTAGTAATCCATAGTTTTCCTACATATTAGGGTTTATTTCTCACTCCAAAACACTAGCCCCAAAAGTTTCACGCTGGATTTAAACTTAGTAAGCATACCAACTCAACCCTAACTTACTGGTCGTTTGAAATTCCTTACTTTGATTTACCAACGAGATCAGCTTATACTAAGTCGATATGCATACTAAATCACCCCAACACTGATTGTGAATTCCTCATTTTGTTGATTTACGAGGGAGGACAGCTATAGTAAATTGTAACCTGTGTTATACTTTTTTCATTTTTTTCCCTTGCTCTACTATTAAATTGGTACGTTCGTTGTACCATAAACATGTATATATTGTTAAGTGATATGCCATTATCATCATATGTTTTAGTTCCTTTATTAACTCTTCAAACGCTTATGAGCCCATTTTCCATCTTTGAAAGTCAGCGTGAGACTAAATCAAATCACCAGCTAGAGAGTCCAATTTTTTCTGTTTTTGCAAGCCAACATAAGACTAAATCAAATTAAAAGCTAATGTACGTTTGCTACATTTTGGTAACAATATTTCAATCTTTGAAATCAACATAATAATACTTTGAATTCCATTTTATAATTTTGTAAATATGCATATGTTTGTATAAATTTCTGTCAAATTGCTGAAATTGATTGAAAATAGTTCAAAGTGGATTCATAAGGAATGGAGGGAGTATTTGAAATTAACTTGCTAGGGAACTAACTTCATTTGTGAGCATTTAATAGACTGTTGCGTTGTAACTTAACTTCCTTCTTTATGGGGGAGAACTGGAGAAGTCAAGTTGATCATGTATTTTGTTCTCATGCACTACTGCGTTCTCGCTCGCCTTAATGTAGGCTCGAAGAAGTCAGAACCGATGGTAGGGTGAAGGAGTGTCACCTAAATTATAGCATTTCATTAAGTTAATTCGAAGTTTATTTTTCATGGACAACCGCTGTACACTTGTTGAGCAGCCTTTGTTAAAACACTTATACCAATAGTTGGAATTCCAGTGTGATGGACCACATTTACTGCAGCTGAAGTAACTAGTGTGGTGTCAGTTCTGTTTGCTGATCTACTTTCGTAGTTTTTATGTTGATTTTACTTTTTATTGGACTTATATAAAACTCATTAACTAGCCAGCTAACTTCGTTTGATCGACTATTACTTTGTATATTTTCCCCAATTACTGTTTGGGTTAGTTCCTGAACGTGTTATTGGTAGTGATTGTACCATCTTTATTTGCTTGTAAAACACGATTGTTCTCGACTCTAAGTACCTTGCGGTGGAACTTATATTGTTCTGGTGATTTGTAGTTGTTGGCACTCTTGCCTGTTGGTTAAAATTATAATAATATTAGTGTCCAAAGATGTATAAATTAGCAACTAGATTCTCTATAACAGGTCGTGTTCGAAGAATTGAAAAGATTGAATGTTGGCATGTTGAGTCTTTTTGTCTTACTCCAAGTGATTAGGAATAAGGCTGAGTTGAGCTGGGTTGAGTCAGTTTGTCTTACTCCAAGTGATTGGAAATTACTGGCTGAGTTGAGTTGGGTTGAATCATTTTGTGTTTGTGGGACCCGTGATCTCAATTTAACCAACCTGACAATATGGAATAATGTTGTTTCTGTTACCTTCATTTTGTTCTGTACAGGTTAGGGGAAACTTGGAAGTTGAAAAAATGTACATAAGGCAGGTAATTGATTTCTGCTTGTAGGCTTGAGCTTGGTAGTTATATTTTTTACTTTTTCTGTTAATTGGAGTATGTAGGGACGGCAATTTGTGACCCGATTAAACCCGCGAGTTTATGATTTTTTTCAAAATTAACTTATTTAAGTGAGTGATAATCAATAAATTTAAACATGTTTAGTAAGTTAATGTCAAATAGATTCAAATTTATTAATTATAACTCACTTATAGGTTAATTTTAAAAAAATTATAGATCCACGGGTCACAAATTGCCACCCCTAGGAGTATGCTTTACGCACTGGTTTCTGTTATTTAACTTACTATGATGTGATTTTGGTGAAGATTATCATTGAAGGGTTTAAAAGCTACAGAGAACAAGTTGCAACAGAAGCTTTCAGTCCAAAAGTTAACTGTGTTGGTAATACTCCTTCCCTTCGTAATTGAATGCATATTTTCTGTATGTATTAAATTGTTTTAGAGGTACATGGCGTTTTCTTTAGAATTGAGAACTAGACATCTATACTTGTGAAAGCTAAAAAATAAGCTCTAGTGGAAAAGTAAATTGTAAAGAACCATAGCTCGAATGGCATCGAAGGCCATAAAGATACAAGTGGAATTAACATAGCAAGTGCGTTATGTATAATAGTATGATTTGTAGGCATGGAGATGTGTGTTGAGTCTCCACATAGACACAAGGTGTCTGAATCTTGGGGACATGAGAGAGTCATAAAGCTGTATGTGCAGACAAATAAATGTGAAAATTTGAATATATATGTATGTTTAATCTTAGTGAATCGCATCTCATGATTTTGAAGGGTATTTGTAATAAAATTGTCTATCTTTGTGCTAGATCAGGTAAGAATAATTCTAGTATAAAGTTTGATCAGCGTGAGTCAAGAGATGTCACATTCAGACTAATATTCTGGTAGATATTTCCTTGGACTTGGAAAAATGTTGTTGGTCATGTATGTCTTCATTATCAGTCGAGTGTTTCTGACATTATATCTCTTCCTGAATGGGACACAGCCTTCATATCTCATCATTGTCAATATATGGTCGGGAGATGCGTTATCATTTATGAAATTGTTAGCTTCTTGAGGTTCCTACACTCACTAATTCCTTTTATATTTAGAGACGTAATACGTCTCGTATCAAGCTTCATCAACATGCATAATCATGATATATAACATTCAAACTAATATTCTGCTAATATTTACTAGTTGGACTTGGAAAGATCCATATATGGATTTATCATGACTCGAGTGTTTTCAACATTGTATCTCGGCTGAATAGATACATCCTTCATATGTTCTGCAATAAGGGGAGATCATGGTCAATATATGGTCAGCGTGTTGCATATTGTTGGCAGAGTGACTATATGGGTGATAACATTCTCATATGATTGACTTCTGGACCTCGTATCCTGTTCTAGAACTATTGCATTGATACGGCACATCGTGATATTTGCTTAATGACAGTTTTGGCAATTTGTTTTCGATGTTGATTACACCTGAATACTCCATACCATGCATTCTTTTCTCTATTGGTCTTTCCATTTGTTTGCATTTAATTTTATGTTGGATAGGGAGTAACAAAATTGGTGATAAGAGGATGGCTTTGGGAATTTGGTTAGTAGGAATATGTTCCTTGTAGGTAAGGGGGCTTGATGTTTTCCTCAAGATCGTTTGGCATAAAGTGAGTAATAGGTCCAAATGATTGGGATTCTTAGATTGGGAGTGCCACTGTCTCATATAAGTCACATGTATTCATCACTATAACTCTCACTTTCTCCCTTTTACTTGTTTCGAGTAGGGTACGGAACTCATATTCAATTTTGGGAGGATATTTAGTTGCATCAGGTTCTTATGTGGGTCGCCTTCCCTTGCTTGTTTCATGTTTCTTTGGTTCATTTAGCTTCCATTTTTGCTTTCTACGTCGAGGGCAAATCCCCCTTCTTGAAAGTATCATTCCTTTCAAAATATTTATGAAAGGGGAAATTGGTAGAGGCCTTGAGCTGCTTGTCTGTTTGCCTTATACGTTGCTGTCCACTACTTTTGATTTGTGAGTATGGACTTTGGACTAGTGGCTTATAATCATGTCGATCTTTCCTGTCTGAATCGATTCAAGGCTCTCTTCCTGATCTTTTTTTCCTCAATTCAAGGATTTCGAATAATAAAGTACCCTTCTAAATAAGAACCTTCTCCTGGACCATTGTTTTCAATAAACGTAGCACTAAGGACAAGTTGCAAGTATGAGCACCAGACAAGCATATATCTCCGTATTGGTGTTTAATGCGTGAGTGCGCTTCTGAAACTCATGATGCTCCTATTTCTTCTTTCTTGGTTAGGGAGGGGGGTCATTTCTCTTGGGATTTTCATTTCCCGAGGAACCTTAATGATTGGGAGTCCGTCGAACCTACAAATTCGCTTGATCAATTGTTAGGGAAGGGGGTTGTTTCTCTTGAGATTTCCATTTCCCCTGGAATCTTTGTGATCGGGAGTCTGTCAAAGCTACAAATTTGCTTGATCAATTGTTTCCTTTCGTCCTTGTGATCATCGATCTTGGCTTTTACAATCTTCAGGTCTTTACTCTGTCAAATGTTTCATGAAATTCCTTATTCAACCTCAGATTCTTATGATTTTCTTTTCACCATTTTGTTTGGAAGTCCAATGTTCCGCCTAACAAGGTTTTTTCTTGGTCAATGCTCTTAATTGTTTACATACCAATGATTGGAGGCAATGACAGCACCTGTAGGATATCTCCAGCGTAATGAGACACATGATAACTTGTTTCTACATTGCCCCATGGTGGTGTCTATGGCGTTCATTGTTCACGGTGAGGGGAATAATTTAGTTTCCCTCAGACTATTCAGGATATGTGCTTGATCAGACATGAGGGTTTTGTTAGGTTCGAGGATGCTACGATCCTTTGGAGCTTGTAATGTTCAGTTCACTATGGAGCATTTGGATAGAGAGAAATTCTTGGATCTTTAGGGGAGTTATCTTCTTCCACTCTATGAGAGAAGATTTCTTTTCAGGCCTCTGTCTGGCGGGAAGTTTGGGTGCTTTCACAAGCTTGCGCTGTAGTAGATTTGGCTAGGTATTGGAGTGCCGCCTTGTGTTTCTTATATCTATCGCCTGGATGTATTTTTGTTTTAAGTTATCTTGGCTTTTGATGTTTTTGGTGGATCTCTATTCCATGTCTTTGTACTAGCATTTTCTTTCTAATAAAATTTCATTTCCTATCAAAAAAGCAAAAAAACTTGTGAGACATAGCATAGATCTTTAAGAAAAATGTATTGACAAGAAGGCATATTTGTCACATAAGTATCAATTATCAACATTCTGAGCTTTTGGGTTTTCAATACTTACACTTGGGTCCTCATTATAGCTCGTCCCTCCCCTTATTCATCATTCTGCTACGGCGTTTAAGTGAAAAAACGAATGATCCAAAACTAAAATGTAATAAGATCACCTATGAAATCGTAATATCATTCTGTTAGCAGTTAGCACTAACTACTGTTACTTGAATGCCTGTATTAAAGAAATCATTACAGTAAGAGGACCATGGGATCATTATACTCTCACGTTTTTTTTGTCGTATCATATGCTGTCCATATAGTTATAGTTAGCAGCTTCTCATTTATTGGTCGACTGGACCTTTCTATAGATTAATTCTTGTGTCAAGTTATGCGTTTGACTGCTAACAATTTGGAGTAACTAAGTTGGTCTCCAGTCTTCTCATGTTTACCCCCCCTCCCCAATTACTTTTCAATCTTGCAATCAAGTTGGGTTATTAGCTGTGCTGTTAAAATGAATCTGCACTAGTTTCTTTTGTTCGCACAACTTCTTTGATAAGAATTTACATGCAACATGTACGGTGCAGTTGGTGCTAATGGATCTGGCAAGTCAAACTTTTTTCATGGTACGTGTAGACGAATTTGTACCTTTTTAATTTTGTTGATAGTCTCCATGAGGTTACTGACTGACTGAATTGCTTCTTCTAAATTTACATCTACAGCAATCAGATTTGTGATAAGCGATCTCTTCCATAACCTTCGCAATGAAGATAGACATGCCTTCCTCCATGTAGGTTATTCGATGTACAGATTCTCTAGCTATCGTTCTGTCTGACTAGTTTATCCATTGATGTTATTTCACTGTGATGCATTGGTTCACTGCTCAGGAAGGTGCAGGTCATCAAGTAATATCTGCTTTTGTGGAGATTGTGTTCGATAACTCTGATAATCGCATCCCGGTAATCTTGGTTGTCTGTCTGTTTAATTTTCTTAAAAATGTGTTCGGGTTGTTATGTAAGAATAGTAACTTCAAAAAGTACTCATGGATGAAAAACTATAGTCTTGCATTGGAATCATTGCATCCTTGAATGCGTTTGATAACTCTGATAATTGCATCCCGGTAATCTTGGTTGTCTGTCTGTTTAATTTTCTTAAAAATGTGTTCGAGTTGTTATGTAAGAATAGTAGCTTCAACAAGTACTTCTTGGATGAAAAACTATAGTCTCACATTGGAATCATTGCATCCTTGAATGCAACCCTGATGCTTAAGGATTTTCTTAGTCTGCTCTTCAATGCATCAAGATAGTGACAAGTACAAGCAAAATAATGAACGATAAGACATTTAGTAATTTCGTCTGGTGTGCAATCTGGATTTTATCCATACTTCAGATTCTATCTGTTGGTCAATGCTTAATCCAGTCATTGGGCTAGTCTGGTTAAAACATAACAAATTCGTGCTCTCCTGAAGTTGCAATGTTACTCTTGTGTTGGTTCTGGCACGGTTGAGATTGGTTATTTTTCACACAGATAGACCGATAGAGTTAGTTTGAGGATGATATTGAGTAACATTTATAGAAAGATCTTCTAAAGTTGGAACACCTGAATTGTTCTGTATGTGCACCATATTTTCTAAGAGCAAATCATTGTTAGTTTTGCTTCCATACACGCTGTCTTTTGAGAACTTTTTGTTTAACTACATAAAGTCTATGTACTCGACTCATCTTTCTCATCATCTGTAAGAAACTGATGAATGTGTTTTGGGTCTGTTTGAAATATGATATTATTTCTAGGGTTGAGCTTCTCCTTTGGGAAATGAACAGAACTATGGTTTCCATTTGCTTATATAGGTAGATGTGATTACTGGGTAAAACCGGCTTAAATAAAAGGAAAAAATATGAAGCGGAGAAGATTAGGGTAGAAATTCGTGACTTTGTAGCTCATTTTTCAAGGGGCCTCTAGTACTAAGTTGTCAAAGTTCTGACGAGAATATGATTAGTAAGAGTCCTATTTCTCAGAAACAAATATATTTGGTATCACGTTTTACCTGCAATATAGTCATGGTAGTGGCATGTATCCATACAATGACATGCCCAAAAACTTGCGGTTCGTTCATATATTTCCTTATTAGTTTATTGAATTTTCTATTATTATCTTTCTGAAGTAACAAAATTAGAATGCCCGGTATATTAGAGTACCTTCATCCCGATGAGTTTCTTTTCTTGTTCATGCTTATCAACGAAAAACGACACTCATTTTGGGGACCGAGTGAGTTCGTAAATAAACTAGTATTTCTTGCAGTTTTTGCAGGTGTGCACAAATCTTTTTTCATGTTGCAGTTGTGCCATTTTACTTATTGGTTACTTTTTGCGCACCAATGCCATGTAACTTACATGGTACCTTCATTGCGCTCTTTGGTTTTGACATTTTATCGTGCAGGTTGATAAGGAGGAAGTGCGATTGCGGAGAACCATTGGTCTTAAAAAGGACGAATACTTCTTGGATGGAAAGCATATAACGTGAGTGCTACTATTTCTGAAATTGACATTCTCTATCTACGTGTGTGTATAGATATCAGTCTGTTTCCCTTTCCCTTTTGGTTAGCACTAGAATGAGAATCCAAATCGATAATCTTGCAGAAAAACTGAAGTTATGAATTTACTGGAAAGTGCTGGGTTTTCCCGCTCCAATCCTTACTATGTTGTGCAGCAGGGGAAGGTATTGTCAATTTGCATTTATTTTTGAATTTCTATTGGTAAAGTTACGATTTATAATTAATGACTGTTTTTTAGATAGCATCATTGACATTGATGAAAGATTCAGAGCGACTTGACCTACTAAAGGAAATTGGTGGGACACGTGTTTATGAAGAGCGACGTCGTGAAAGTTTGAAAATTATGCAAGAAACCGGCAAGTGACTCTTTTGTCTTATTTGCTTGGTGCATGAAGAGAACGTGTTTTCACATCCCCCCTCTCTTACAGGTAATAAGAGAAATCAAATAATTCAAGTTGTGCAATACTTGGACGAGAGATTAAGAGAACTGGATGAAGAGAAAGCAGAACTGAAGAAATATCAACAGCTTGACAAACAGAGAAAATCTCTCGAATACACCATTTACGACAAAGAGCTACATGATGCACGGCAAAAATTAGGAGAGGTCAGCTTTACTAAAAACTGGTTGTAATTAAATTTAAGACTGTTTTCTCAGTTCTCAATTTTCTCTACAAAATTCTATATAGTACTCATGTCATAGAGTTGGATTGTGTATCGCATGACAGCCTTCAACTTAATGTTTTTCTGTTCATCACTATAAAGTCATTGGTGTCTCACTAGCTTTTGCACACAGCAAAAGGCCCTACAATAGTGTTCTAATTGACATTTACTTTTTCCACTCAGAGTGGACTTAAAAATATATTATCCCCCAAAGTATACGACCAATCCTAGATTGCCCCCTAGAGCCGAATCTGTCCAACCTAATTGGACGATGAGACCCCTGACAAGTTTTCATTTTGTTCCTACTGCCGTTAAGTTTCTACCAGAAAATGGGGCTAGGGTGTTGTAAAAAATGAATTTAAACCGTAAGGGGCAGGTTGGGACAATTTCGGCTCTAGGGGGTAATCTGGGATTGGTGGTATACTTGGGGCATAATATATATTAAGTCGGCTTAGAGGTGTATGGATTTTCCCTTTTTATATTTAACATTACTAGTTCATTATAATTTCATTACTTTTTCTTGAAATCTTCTTGACTAGTTTTGCTAATATATGGAGTGTTTGTTATTTCTTCTTGTTATTCTATTCTGGGGTCTATTTGCTTATCCCTATATTCTGTATTCATTCTCATGAAGGTCTTCACTTTTGGGATTTTTCTTGAATTCACACCTTGTTTTTGTGGGTTCTGAGTATCTCGTGAATGAAAAGCTAAAATGGGAAGAAATGTTTTTTCCTTTTCCTAATTTTTTTATTAATTTTGATCCAGTAGAAGTTAGGTGTGTTGGTTATAGGCTTGACTGAAGCTTGTGCCCGAGATAAACAACCAAAGGTAGTCAAAATTGGGATCTTAAGTAAGAATGGAGAGGAGGGGGGGGGGTTGTAAGATCGGATCGTAAAATCTATTTTACAAGCTTCCTAAAATTAAATATTATTACACAGAATACATATACCAACATAAATATAACTACATAATTAGGTCATAACATTGATAAAAAAACACAAACTTAACAATCTGATTGAACTGGACAGCCGACGGGATTCTCCCCTGGTCGACAGACAGCCAACGGGATGCACTATCTAACTTTGAGGAGTCAGACAGACAGACAGACTCAGAGCCTCTGGTCGACAGCCGATTGAACTGGATAGCCGATTCTTCTTCCTCTTTCTAGCGACGGCCGACAGGATTCTCCTTCCTTTTCTGCTCGATTTCCTCCTCTGCGATGGGCCGACTGAACTGGGATGGTAGCTTTGGGCAGTCTGTGGGAAACAGGTGGGTAATTGCACGGGATCGTACGTTTCCACCAGTTCCATGCGATTCTACAACCGATCTTAGCGATTTTACAATAGCTGCGATCCTATTGCGATTTAACAAGGTTTCCCTACCTAGGGTCGTATTACGATGAAAATCAGGATTTTGACTACCTTGAAACAACCCCCGGCATCCCTGGTTTTATAAAGACGAAACAAGAGAGGAGAACACGATGTTATAAAACTGGAAGAAGGAAAAGAAATGACAATATGATAGGATACTGCTATCCAGAATTTTATGTATATTTTGCTTAAGAGGGATTACGACTTGTTCCTTTCACTTTCCCTTTAATCAGTTATGATGGGTTTGATTTTGGGGTTGGTGGAATCCTTCCTGCCCCAGTTCGAAAGGCGCTATCTGATTTCAGCTTTACCTGGTAGCACATTTCTCATTTTATTGTCTTGACGGGAGGAGTATACGGCAGGCTTAACTGCTTTGTCGAGTTCAATCACAGTGTTCCATCCATCCCAAACTCCTGATAAGTGGATTTGAGTCATTGGATTATCAGGCTTGTTCTCTTCGTGAGCTAGAATGACCCCCTTAATGCATTATGCGAACCGTTAATAGCTTCTGATGGCTGGATTCCTTTGAAAACCATTTTTTTTCAAGTTCAGCTCTTGTTTGGGCATTGTAAAATAACATCTTTAATTATTCTTTACTTTTTGCTGGTATATATACCCTATAATGTGATTTCCTTTGATCTGTGTATCCCATTATCATTTCTTTCTACACTATCCTTTCCAATGAGGCTTTGTACACCCATTCTATTGGTTATATGCTCCATTTTAATACAAATACTTTGGCAATCGGTGGAAACACTGACGTGAGATATCATTGGAGTATGCATGGTGGTTATTTATGGGAATTTAAGTACTAGCGATATCTTTTAGGTTCTTCCTTTGCATTTATTAAGAGGCCTGTGAGTATCTATTATTTATGGGCCTTAATAACTGGTGATACTATGAGTTTACAATTATTCAGAACTCTGTAATGATCGAAACGGTTGCTTTTGCTGATTCTTTACTTTAAAATCTTCTTTAGCGTAGGGCTAATTGCACCAGCATCATTATATTTTGACTTTTTCCACTAACCATCAGGTGGTATCAACAATTGCATGTTTACATCAATCCTGTCGTCACTGCCCCACGATTATCTTTTTCCTCATCACACTGTTTCCCCTACTTAAACCGCCTCCTCAACTCGTCAGTGCCTTCATGATTGGTGCACCGTCATCCATTCCTACTGCTACGACCACCACGACCACGACCACGACCACCATCACCCCTCTCCTCTGTCCACTTGCGCTACAACTTAGCCATTGTCCCAAATCCCAATTACTCGGGAAGATTTCATGAAGCCTTTTCACTATTTGGTTTGGTCCAATGCAAGGATATTGCACCACGGCCAAACTTTTTGAACTAAATATCCATTACTCGAGCATTTGAATTTAGATTTGGGAAATAATTATATATTTCCACACATAGGAAGGTGTTCAAATGAGAACCTAAATAAAATAGGAACCAAATGAACCAATTTCGGCCCTTACATTAAAAAAAAAGCACGGCTTAGATTAGATGGGATGAGAAAAAATGCGCTGTGGCATTTTTGCAATTTCCATGTTTTTTCCCCTTTGTTCTGGATAGAAAAGTAGTAATTGGGCGGATTTTCTGTAGCTTTAGTATCTACTTAAGCAGGAAAAAAAGACGATCAAAAACAGAAACTCCAATGAAAACTCCAAAATTAATTTTAAAAATTCAAACATTCTCATTTTTTGCTAATGCGTTGAGTGAAAACTAAAAAAAGTGAGCTGCACTCATAATTTGTAACAGAATTTGACAATCATGAAGAAAATAGAGCATCAATTCAGATTTACTCTGTGCTCATGATTGAGAAGGTTAAAAAACTCAGTTTTGAGATGTGTTTTCAGCAAAGAATGGTTGTCCTTGATGCAAATACCAGCTTTATGATCGAAGATCTAGTCAGGTTATAAATTACTCACGACACATGCTAATTTGCTACCGTGTCGTGTGTAATTGCAAGCTGGGTCAAAACTTTAGGCATGTTGAAAATTGCTCAGGACACACCGTCGCAAATTTGCTACTGCACGCAACTTCAATATGGCCAAAAAGATTTTGGTTCCAGAATATATTCATCATGAATCTTGTTTTAAAGGAAATTCAATTTCGAATAAGAATATGTTTCTAGATTTCAGTTTGGAGTTATAAATAATGAGATATTTGCATTTAAAGTTTAAAAAGAAAGAAATATTCACTCCCAATTTGCAATTGACGGGCTTGTTCAGCTTTCTTTAGTAATTACGAAATATGCTTCTGATTTTTTAAAGGGGAATCTAATCTCAACCATTGATTTGTGTCTAATCCAAGGGTCGAAATTGGTTCCTATTTTATATGGTTCTTAATGGAGTAGGACCCTCCACACATATACCCAACCCAACTTAAGTAATTGTGGCAATTAGTCCTTTTCTTTTTCAACGGAAATGTTGGAGGGGACGTACCCCACCCCTATTATTTTATTAAGGGCGTATTTGATAGTGTTTGATATATCTCGCTGAATGGCTCCAATGCTGAATGAACCATCACCAAACAGTGCTTAATGGTTCAACAACTCACTGAATGAGAACGATGACAATTTTGTCTTTTTGTAATAGTGCTTCCTAGCAGCAAATTTTGTGGGTGTGTGGGGCATGTAGT
This sequence comes from Lobelia cardinalis, assembly GCA_028566635.1. NCBI lineage: Eukaryota > Viridiplantae > Streptophyta > Magnoliopsida > Asterales > Campanulaceae > Lobelia > Lobelia cardinalis. The sequence continues at coordinate 2,700,008 of JAOWAN010000051.1, read as the reverse complement.
GAATTATTAAAAAATGAAATTACTCATACTATAATTTATTTCGTTTCAAGGGAATTTTTATTTGTGAATATAATTTTTTAAATAGCTGAAAAGATTAATTGATGTAAAAACAAATTAAGATATTATTTTCGTTGTTTTATGAAGAAATGTTTTGAATATTAAATTGAGGATGTACTCGGTTCAATTTTATGCGAGTGTATTACCAGAAATTGCTAAATTTCATTATGTTCTTAAATATTATTAGTATTTTTCCTTTATATATTAAATCAGTAAAAGATAAAAATGTTATGTAATAATCGTATGCAAAAGGGAAAATGGTACTATTTTTGACCCCAAATTACTTATATATAAATCGTTAAAAAATATGCACGTTCTAATTACATTTGTTTTTCATTCACACACAAAAATTACTTCTTAAACTATTTACCATAGCAAAACTGGAAGATTGCACAAATTCAGATATTACTAAACTTTATGTATCAAACAAACTGATCTGTTCAATACTCAACATTCTGCAACTGTTCTTAATAGATTCGGATCATTCAGAAATTTATTCAGCATTCATCATTAAGCTCTTAATGTTATAAAACAGCCGCTAAGTAGAACTTGCAAGAATAACAAGAAGGGCTTAAAACTAGGAGATGTCTTCAACAAGATAATATCCTCAATATGATCCCTTACACGACTTGAACCCCTAACCTCCCCCTTAAGAAACATTAGGGGATACCACTAGAGCAAGCTCATTGGTAATTGTGGCGATTAGGCTAGTACCACTTATTTGGGTTCGCAATCCGCAATAAATACCCTGTTGACGAGCAGATGCAATGTTCGGTGCATTTGAGATGTACATGGCTCGGAGGGGGGAAGGGATGTAAGAAGTATTTCTGTCCCAGGACACACAACCTAGATGATATACTGATTATCCCTTGGACGCCTGTTCGCTGATGTGATGTAGATTGAGATCTGCAGAAGGACTTTTTTCCTGATGATTAGTATGGTCTGAAAGCCCACTTTCTCATCTTCGTAATGCTTTCCACTTTTCCAGTAAGAGTTATTTTAACATCTAATGAATACCAATTGTGAATGTATTTTGTTTAATTTCCACTAAATTATGCAGTGTCTGTTATGAGGTTCACTTTATAAACATGTCAGTACACTGATGACTATTGTAATTAATTAGCTCCGATATTTTATGTTTGATAAATGAGAGATTATAATAGAAGAGAGAAAGATTACAAAATGAATGCAAACTAGGGATGTAAGGTAAAAGCAAAAAGAACCACAAAAAATAAAGCGTGAACCCTAGCATACTGCTCTCCAACATTAAAGTTTCTTCTATAGAAAACTTAAAAAAAAGCAGAAAGGCTGGACTATTGTATTCCAAAGTAATTAACAGTGATCCAGTCCCCACTTTGTCCTGCATCATTTAAGACGTCTTATATTAAGGGTTGAATATTTTGAGCTTAAATATCTACTTATCGTCCCGATTTTAACAGGTTGTTGGCAGGGATGTACTGACATACAAAAGGTAAGGTGAGATTGCACTTTGCAGTACCCTGATATGTGGGAATCTGTCAGATCAGCCTTGGATGAGTTGCAAGTAGATTGATGGGTGCCGATAGGATGGTTTGGAGTATAGATTGGATCTTTGTTATTAGTTGGCCAGGTGAATACCAAAGTGCAGGGAAACCTATAAAACATGATGTGTTTTCTCTAGTTTTCTTGGGGAATTCTGATTTTTGGAGCTATGTGCTGGGGAGGGCTTGCTGTACAAGTTGGCGTATGTGGGTGGGGGCTCTTGTGATTAGGTTTTCTAACAGATCCGTTCCTGCTGTAGGTTATGGCTCCACGAGATATATTATGACTTTTGTGGACTATTCCGTTCCATTTGAATTCAATCTTACGACAACAACTTAGTAGTTGTCTCTTTTCCGCTTCTCTATGTTTGCTTGGATGTTTTTAGAAGGCTGCTGCCTTCAATTTACTTCGTGAATACATTCATTACATTGTTTGGTTCCATGCTCAGTTACACTGCCTTATCTAGAACTTTTAAAACTTTTTCTTCAAGAACAAAGTTAATTGTTAAATAAGAATGTATTTAGGAAACAGTGTCTGCAAAAAAATGAGGAGAAGCATTCTTATACTTGCTACTGCAGTATGCCTAATTGAAATGTCTTACTTGATTCAGGTAGAAGAGGCTCGAAACAGGGTTTCTGAAACATCAACCAAGATGTATAACACCGTACTTGATGCCCATGAAAAATCAAAGGAGTTAGACAAATCATTCAAAGATCTAACCAAAGAGATTCAAAGTTTAAATAGAGAGAAAGAAGCAATTGAAAAGCAGCGGACCGAGGCTATAAAAAAGCACACGGAGCTTGAGCTTGATGTTACAGACCTACAAGAGAAGATCTTTGGGAATATCAAAGCCAAGGTACCGCGTCTTTGGATTTCCAGTAAAGAAGAACAATATTTCCGATGTACTTGGAGGATTAAAATGGTAAGAAAGTGGTTTTATTTACTGATTTTGTATTTTTGATGGTATAGGACGATGCAATTAGACAGCTTGAGCTTCTACAGAGAGAGATTCAGGCATCCACTCTGGAGCTTAACAGAATTAAGCCTTTGTATGATGATCAAGTCAGAATGGAGGAGGAGATTACAAGAGGGTAATTCCTTCTCTCTCTCTCTCTTAAGGTCTGGTGCGAACTTTTACGCACTTTTTGACAGAAATGGTAACTCAAGGAGATTAGTTTATCCTCAGTGCATATGCTTCTAGCAACTCTAGTGTTACATTGGGCTATTGCCTGTTGGTCTTTTGTCAGGCTCAACAATAGATTAGCTAAATTGTTATTGTTCTTAAGTCATAATATTCAACATCTACAAGTTGATCCTAATCCTGGTATGCCCTATAGCCTCCATGTTGTTCTCATTGACAAATACCATATGCATTTATCATCTTCTCCATTCCTTTCTGCTATCCATTTTGCTCTCTAGAGTAGTTCTTCCAATTAATTAGGGTCTGTTTCTTTATCTTCCCTTTCTATATCATGTGTATTCCCATTTATGCTTTCCCTGTTCTTCTGTGGAAGATTGGTCTTAACAGCTGGCATTTCTTAATGCAATATGCAATAATATAGCATATTTGACACATGCACATCACCAAAATTCAATATATTATATTCCTTTTTGTCCAGTTTTTCATAATATATTTGTTCTTCAACGAATTGTCAAATTTATTATGAGCTCAATTATGTCAGACACTCGCATAATTTCTGCTTATAGCTTATCCTCCGTGGATTCATGCCCTAAACAATTTCCCATTATTCTAGTACATATGGTTATAGCAACTCTAGTGTTACATTAGCGAATGGAAAAATGTGCTTCCTCTGGGTCCTTTAATTGTATCTTTATTTTGCATTAGAATAATGGAGCGGGAAAAGCAGCTTAGTATTCTTTATCAGAAACAAGGACGCGCAACTCAGTTTGCTAATAAAGCTGCACGTGACAAGTGGCTACAAAAAGAAATTGATGATTTCGAACGAGTTTTGGCTTCAAATCTCAAGCAGGTAAATGGTTATTGTCTTTTATTGGGTAGATGGCAACAATAATATGCTGTATATATTTAAACGTATGTGCAATAAAAGGCATTGCCTTTTCATGGCGGATATATGGATCATAGGGAATTCTCCTACTTTGTCTCATCTGTCAATCTCTTGAAGATGGCCCATTGAAGTCAACCTCTTCTTGTACTTCCATTGTGGCATTAATGATGATGAAATATGCTAAAAGAGGGTAGGCCTTTGGAGGCAAATTTTTTTTTTTTTTTTTTTTAAACCTAATCAAAGGAGGGCCCGGAATAGACAATGTGTTGATCTAGAAAATCATGTGTTAGGAAATGATGATTCTACCAGTGCCGTATGGCATAAAGATTGTGATTCAAAGACTGACAACTAAGAAGAGCAAGTCCGCGGAAAAACGAGTATTCCTTTAGAAAACGAGAGTAAGCTAAGAAACGTATTTCAAGGCTTTAAGATTTAATTTAGTTATAGGAGGATGATGATTGTAAACAAAACATAATGACTTAGAAGGGGACAAGGCATGATGCAAAGTCTTCGCTCAAAGAATAAGGGAGCGCATTTGATCAATATGTGACATGTAGTTAATACCGGATCAGCACATAAGCCCTTGGACGCTTACATCTGAAAGCTAAGAGCCCTAGTACAGTCTCTATTATGTGACAATTTTTTTAAACCCCATTTGTTTAAGTTGAGTTGTATATGTGCAAGAGGACTCATGTATCATGCCCCAGTACTTGCCTTATTGTGGAATATAAAATATTTTTTTGTATTGTCACCAAGTAGATTCTTTATAGGCAAAGGAAATTGGGTTTAACTTCATCACATCCTGCACAAAATGTAGAAATAAGCTGAATATTTTTATTAAGTAAATCAAGTTACATGAGAGAAATCATCCACCAACCTAACAAAATAATGATAACCAAATTTCAATACAATGAGACACCCCAAATATTGAAGTGTACTAACTAATTTGGTGCATTCGCCCTTGTATTGACCCGAGATGAATATGACTAGATGGTATTTAGTATACTGGCAAGCTTCACGATCTAGTATATCAAAGACCCTAAACTAGAGAACAATTTCTCTAGACACCATATAGATGGGTGACCCAAGTAGCACAGTAACTCGTGAGGAGTGATGGAAGTAACTCTTGACATGTAATCGATGGAGGAATAACAACCATTAAGTAAAATCCTCTTGATTCGTTGGCCCTATCAAGAACCTCTTCGTAAAAAAATTTCTTTTACAATAAGTGTTGGGATAGAATGAGACACAGCAATTGTTATCACTTGTAAGCTTCTTGATGCACAACAAATTGAAAGGAAAATCAGGGAGATAAAACACAGAAGACAAAGATAGAGATAGGGAATGATAAGAAATACCACTCCCCTCTTAACAGGTGCACATACCCATCAGCTAATGTAACGCTAGGCGATATAGAAGGGGTAACAGAGGAGAGAATACTTATATTACCGGTCTTATGATCCGTACATTAGCTCCGGTCTTATTATCCGGAGCTAATGTAATGCTAGGCTCTATAGAAGTGGTAACAGAGGAGAGAATACTTATATTACCGGTCTTATGATCTGTTTACCCGAAATCAATGGCCCTTTTGTGCATAAAGAGCAGACTCCTCAGCAGACTTCATAATCCTTTTCGAACATCATATAACCATCTTCCGTAGTCTGCATTAGCTGACTGAGCGACAGAGTTACAGTTAGAAGTGAAGTTACCAGACCGAAAAGGTTTTCTGTGCAGTTTCTAACAGTTGCACCACAAATTCCCAAGGTCACCACAATTTTAACTATTTAATATCCTGATATCGTTTGCAACGACAAGTATCATCGTAACAACACCACTTACCACCTCTTTGACCAGTGTGACCACCACTATCTGCCTTCATCCCTTTAGAATACGTGACTCACAATTGCTGAAGACTTACCAACTCCATCGTCCATCCTACCTCCTTACTAGCGTGAAGAGAAGCATGCAAACCAAGAAAAAGCACCCAAAAAGGAACCAACATCAGTGTCGGATAAAATCTTCAAAAAAGTCGTACTCAGTCTCGAACTAGCTAAGAACCCTATGTTAAGAAGTTGGTGCCGTTGTGCGTGCACTGATGAACGTCTGCACTAATAGGAATCAGAGTGCTCCATGTCTTCACCACCTGCTTAAATCTGCAAAGTATTGAGTTACAGACTGATCCCTCTGATTTTGACGAAACACATCATGGGACAAGTCCTATAGATTATTTACTTGGGCTTATAAAATACGTCCAAGCATGTTGTTAAAAGCGCGCCTTAGGTGCACCTAGGCCAGAAGGATCACATGAATCTCACCCTTGTGCCTCACTTTACTTGAGGCGCGGCTCTTGAAAGTACCTTACTGCCCATTCAGAAAGGTTCCTTACTTTCAAGGTTGCATGCAATATACAGTAATTGGTAAGTAAAGGACGTCTTAATTCAAAAAAGGCCGTTATATGACCGTAAAACTGTCCAAATATCCTAAAAAATGTTTCTTTGTGTCTGAATTCAGTTGTTTTAAACTATGCGCCTACATGCGTGAAGTCCACACCTTTGTCTCAAGCCTCGCGCCTAAGGCTCCAGAGATATTTTGCGCTTTAGTGCGCCTTTCGCCTTTAATAACTATGCCTCCAATTTCTCCCAAAGTTCCTCAACTGTTTTAGTATGGAATACCAACACAGCAACACTATTAATAAGTAAATTCTATATTGGCATGTATATATTTGCATCCTCCTAAATCCACACCTTAGCATCATTACCTGTTTAGTTGCCGTGAGTCGATCATCCTTCCCGAGCCCAACCGTACTTCTACTCACCACGTTCCGAATTCAGACAAACTAGGTAGTTGTTTTCATCAAGCTTCTTATCCTTCAATGAGAGCCATTTCAGTACCTCCCGTTGACCTTTAAGTTTGTTTGAGGTGGAAATAACATCAGAATCAGCCTCTATTCCCTCTATCAATGACAAATCAGCAACAACAAGTAAACAGTAGGAGAGTCTATAAAAGAATGAACGGGTAAGCAAACACCACGCAAAATTGTGTCAAATTGGAAACTAAACACCAAAAGAGAAAGAAAAAAGGAGACAGAAAGTGATTAGGGAGGAGATGAAGATCGTTCAGCATAACTTAATCACTGTTCTGAAAGAGAGAGAGAGAGAGAGAGAGAGAGAGAGAGAGAGAGAGAGAGAGAGAGAGAGAGAGAGAGAGAGAGAGAG
>JAOWAN010000051.1:2660238-2678451 GCA_028566635.1 Lobelia cardinalis | reverse complement strand
TGATTGACTTGATGTATATTACTATGATGCATAATTAATTAATTATATACTTAATTATTCTACATCAATTTTCTATACATCAAGTCAATCATTCTTCGAAAAATAATTTGTATAATCAAATTTTTATGTATTAATATTCTTTCATGAGTAAAATAAAAATATATAATAAATAATAATATACACATATACATACACATAAAAAACAAAGTATGATAGTCAATAAGTAAAAAAAAAAAAAAAAAAAATAGTACGATATCCATTTTACAACTTTCGTAAACGTACGATCTACTAGGTTTCGAAGCACTTCTACCGCAACCATAAAGTCTGATTGAAAAACTACACACTGTCCACACCTAATTCTCTGCACAAGTATAAACCATCTCGAAGGGCTAGAAGTTCGCCCTCTATATTTGAGCCATTGCCGTAGAAATGGGAGAAGCCTGTAATAAAAGAACATGTAGAATCTCTCAGAATGCCCCCACCTGTGCACAATACCATTCAGGCTCGAACCATCAGTGTTCATCGTACAAGAATGGTGCTCATCCGCTTTCCATTTAACCCATATATACCCCTTCTACCGTTAGCTTCTACAATAGGGAACTGGAGACACTCTTAACATCAATCGATTTACTCCATTAACAGAGTGCTTAGGGTATAAAGTCCCCTCCTCCTCTTCCCTTCTAATTTCAAGAAGATGTAACGTCCATCCAACTAAAACAAATCACGTGAATGTCCAAAACAATTCACTTAGTTACAAAACATTGCTGGAGGATTACATAATCGATCCAAACCCTCTAATCAATTAAATGATAAATCGAACCTTTTCATTTAACATCCATACATTGAAGGACTGGATGCAATAAGAGATACAACATTGTCGCCATAGCTCTATTGTGTTAACAAACTTATGTACAATTGACATTGCAAGGATACATGCCATTACTGTCTAGATCTCCATCTCCTACACATCGTGGAAGAGCCTCCTAATCTGCTCCACAGCTGCAGGGGTCAATGTAACTGGACAGCGATTGTACTGTGTTCGCGACAAACAAGGTGATAGAATTCATTACAAACATGACCAGGAAAATCTAAAACTTAAAAGGAAAACATTGAAATCAAGGACAAGGACAAGAGAAGATGAGACTGACAGCTAGAAACAACCAAACAGAAATTAATGGATGGCAGAAGAACTTAAAACAAAGAGATTCTCCAACCTTGGAGAACTCTCTTCTAATTACACACAATAAATGATACTTCCATCCCAAAACGAGTGTCTTGTTGATTTTTGAAAAGTCAACCTATTATATTATAAAAATAATTGTCTTATATTTATTGTGTTTTAGATTCTAAAATTTCAGTCTTTATAAGAATATTAGTAAATTATCAATACAATTTTTCATAACTTCACAATAACAAACCAATCTCATAAATAACTGATCAAAGTTTATATATAACTAGAAAAAATGGTCAAAAACACAACACTCATTTAGGGACGGAGGGAGTATATGAATAGAGTATGTGTAGAATTTGTGCACCACGTGTAAGACCGGAATTTCTTATGGAGAGATTGCATATGAGATTTTTTAAAAATATAACAAGAACGTTGATGCACACAATTATTGTTGTTGCCTTTGAAGATAAAACTTCAATAGACGACTTGCAAGATACCCAGAGAAGAACCATATCTAACAGAAATAACAAGCCAAACTTCCATGGATAGCAAACACATGTTTCAAAAAATGTAGTTCATAGATGCCCTCTCTCTTCATCAAAAATTTTCTATCAGATATCCATTATTGATGTTCAAGTGTGAGGGAGTAAGAAAGGAGCAACAAGATTGGATATCACATTAGAAGGTGCACCTTGAGCAAAGCAAGTTTGGGGAAACCTTGAAGCACCATAGAGCACCACAGTAAATCAATTTTGTCTATATCAAACTTTATCTCAATGTGCCCCACAGACCATAATGCTACTTGCCAAAGAATTCTGTTGCACGTAAATGAATGAATATGTGAAACTAGTACCACGAGTACAATTACAAGTTTGTTCCATTCTTGTAATCTTCTAAGTTTATTATTAGTCGGTGTTTGAGCTCGAATTGATATTTTTAAACCTTTATCATAATAGAAATAAATGATAGCATGAAGTGCGACATAAGCGATCATATAAGTTGCATTAATTCAAGCCTACTAAAATTTCGTCTGTACGATACCAAAAAAAAAGATAACCAGTTTAGTCAGAACCTCACCTGCGAAACATACTTAAATATGCAAGCATAGCAAAAAACAAAGCCAGAAACTGCAATTGCTGATGGATTTGCACGTTTTTGTGAGCATAAAGGGCATAGTGTCCGATCAGGTGGTAATGGAATCCCATCTTTCGCAACCTGTTTCATAATAAGATTAGTAGTACACAAACATAACGAACGCTCGGCCTATAATATCCCTAATAAGAAGTTAAGAACGCATGTCCGACAAAGAATATGTTTCCATCCATATGTATGACTAGTGTATGCCCGTGTCCGAGGACACGGAGCATGAAAGTGAATAATAATTAATACTATTTGGAAAATGCGAAAATAAAAAAATAAAATAAAGCGATAAAGTTAAGATACCCAGCAAAAGAAGAAAAGGCAAAATAAATAAATAAATAAATAAAAGGAAACAAAGAAGTCAACATGAGTGGACAGCTTTTGTTTGTTTTGGAAAGCAAAGAAAAGTACACTTTCACTCGTCATATATGGAGCAGAATGCTGCATAATTCACTGTTGGCGTTGTCAACACTGGTTTATATACTATAGATACTTAGTGCTAGCTTCATGTATGTGCTTGCCTTTCTCTGTGTGCAACTGTGTTTGTGCAAGTAATGACAGATAAATAAGACAGTATATCATGATCTGTTAATGATCATCACTTATTTCATTGGGTTCAAGAAATTCCATTCAATTGAGGAGTGAACAGGAGAAGTGGACATTTATCTGGTCTTCATATGCGCAGATGAATCATAGGTCATTACAGAAAAATGTCTATAAGAATTAAGAATCCCTTTGGAGGAGAAAATTATTATTTACTGTACAAAAAATAAAGCTCAAACTTATGTAAGAAAAAAGCAAAGTTTACTCATGGCTACCCGTGCTACATGCTGTACATGAATGAAGGTCACTCACCTTTGGTGGAGGAGGAGGCGGGGGTGGGGGATATACAGTCGGAGCTGACATTCTCTCTTCGGCAGATTGGTACCACCATTCCATCATCTACAACAGATCCACATCAATAATAAAAGACTTTAGAGAAAATTCCCACGGAGAAAGGGGAGAGGTTACTCTTCCCACCAAAAAAATCTAACAATGTAGTCCCTCCATCCCAAATGAGTTTTAGTTTTGAATTTTTCATGGAAATTACTAAAAGTTGACACAAGCGATATTAGTGGCCAAGGTACGTAATCAACCTTGGTGGCAAGTATCATTATGGGATTGCAAGTGAAAAACGAAATATAATGGGTGGTAAAGATGAACTTCAACTTCAGTAGGAAGACACGCGTTAGAAAACAAAAGTTTTGAAAAGTTTGTTTTGAAAAAATGGCACTCATTTCAGGAAGGAGGGAGTAGCACTCATGGAGATGCAAAATAACTCATTAATCATTATACAATTGATTTCTTATCATCAATTATCATCTCATTGCCCCTTCACTATTAACTGGATACTAAGACTAAAACAAGCCAACAAGCATAAAAGTAACAGTACATCATTTGACAACTGTTACAGTAGTGCCATTAATGGCTGACCTGCTATATGAAACTGCAATACTAAGTTACTAACCTTAAAGAAAAATACTGCAGCAATCAAACCAGTCTGTGCATAATCCAGAACTGCATAACCACATGTGAGCAACGCTCCTTGTAATGACTGAAATACAAGAAAGATCATGTTAAATTACCCACGTCCCTTAAGTTCAACATTGATAAGTGAGTCAAAATCCTCTTCCAATCCTCAACACAGATATACAACCTCATAAAAATTATGGTTTCTATTGTAATATTCAAAGCAAGTATACAGTCGTAGGTGTAATGCCTGAAGGACCCTCAGTGTCTCTACTTTTCTTCACTTTCATAATTTTAGCATTCTTCACCAACATTAAGGCTTATGTAAATTTATACCACAGAGAGAGAGAGAGAGATTAAACTCGGAGCATTACATAGACTAATTATACCTCCTACTTGACCATATTATCTGACACTCTCCCTGAAGGTGGAGCATAGATATATTTCATATCCAGCTTGTTACTAGAATAATCAACCCTCACTCTAGCAAGACTCTTAGATTTAAGCAAAGTGATCTCCAGCGTGCAGATAAGAAACGAAAATTAAGTTCTTGAATTTTCCCATGCACAAAGTCAAAGTTATAATTGATCTGATATGCTTAATTCTCACATAAAGGCAGTAGTCATAGCAGCTTGCTTATTACACAACACCTTCACCAACAACACAACCCTAAGACCAATCTCTCTTGTTAAATAGTATATCTCACAAGTTCAATAGTGGTCTGAGCCATCGCACGATACGATTCTGCACTTGACCTTGCAAACATGCTTCTCCAATAGACGTTTTCATCCACAGAGACATAATATCCTGTAACACCATTTTTCCATCGCAGGTTTGCGCATATTATATTTGTTTTTAATGAACAATGGATTAAAACTCCAATATTGGTGTTCTGTTTTTGTTTTTGTTTTTATTTTTTTCTGGCTTCTCCATTTTTTCCTCTTTGATACATGACCAATCACTAAAATAAGTTCAGTTTTGAATTTTGGTTAAAGTATTATTTATTTGGTTGCACATTATAAAAGGGAGCTTCGTAAAAAAAATTGGATGAAAACTGTTGCTACGAATAAGTCAAAAAGCCACTAAACCCACGAGATCTTAAAGTTCACATTGGACCCCTCAAAGTTAAGTATGTAGTTAGTTTAACGGATTAGTGAGGGTATAGTGGAATTTCCATTAAGTTTGACCCAAAAATTCCAAAAAAAAAAAAAAAGACTATTAGTAAAGCGTATTTGAAATTTAAGGACCAAACATTTTTAATATATATATATGACCAAAATGCATAGTTAAGTAATAATTAAGTGACCAAATAATTGATTAATCCTATTTAAAATCTTTCGAGTGAAACTTCACCTGAAGGCAACATTTCAGTATCCTGTATATATTCAACCAAAGCAACCAACATTATACGACCACTGTCAACATGTCGAAGTAACAGTTTATCATCACAAGTAATCCTCTGTAACCTAACCTCTAAAATTATTGCACTAAAACGCCCACACCAGGTTGGAGAAGTTGCTTCCAACCAACAACAAACTTAGAAGTTGCTCCATATAAACTTCTTATCATTTTTACAGTGAAGAAAAACTCATCACATCTAACTGATAGAAGGGCCGGTGATTAGAAGCACCAAAAACTAATTAGACAAACTGAAACCAACTTAGCAGCATGAGAAAACATGTAGGCATAAAAGTTGAGCAAGTGATGAGTAATAATGCTCCGGGAAAAAAAAAAACAGAAAGAAAGAAAAGCAACATATTCAATAGATTCAGTAATTATGTTTGTTGATTTTATCCTCCTAGCCGAATTGTTTGATCACCAACCCCAAGTGACCGGGAAAATGGCAGCATTGATTTGTGTCAATAAATGTTATATCAACTATTTTGTTAAGTTGGCCTCGTTAGTTATTATGTTGATGATCCAAGTTAAAGTAAATGATTTTGTGCCTTTGTGGTATTCATTCTTCACCAGTTCAGAAATAATGATTAGCTTTTCTTGAATTCCAAGACACACTTTCTCTTATCAGCAAACAAAGGACGGCTGCTTTTCAAGAGAGGGAAAACCTATCTTCAATTGATGCCATTTCTTTGTCAAACACAAGGGTATAACATGATTAGGCTTTATTTCTATTGTAGTATGAATAGAATTTTATATTTCCTCATCTGATTCGAAGTATTAGTGAGATTGGTTTCATAGGTAATATTACTAAACTATATTTTTATAAAGTTGCATAATTTATATTTATTCACACGTGTGCGTGTGTGTCTGCACACATGTATATGTATATTGTTGACCTGAAAGGTCCGCTCCCTCTCACTCTGCCTCACTATATAATAAACAAATACACACACAGTGGGTGTGTGTGTGTGTTAATTCCACACACATATGGTCTTCCCTTTCTCTAATGAGCTTTTATTACAATTACAAAGTATCAACAAAATAGTTATAGAAGAATTTCTGTAAATAGTTTTCGGTCCAATTGACAGTATCCCGCCATCCATAGCCTACTCAACTGCTCCTTTATCCACCTCTCTCAAAGTCGAAAACACAAAGAGCTATAAATATGTTTTGCACATTTGACTTCTTTCAAATATAAGAAAACAGAATGGTGAATAAGTGATTTGACATAAAAAATAGAATTTTTATTCTATTTCATTTTCGGATTAGATAAATGAGTTGAAAATTATCAGTCGTGGACCTCAAAATTAAACCTGGGATCTTTTTCTTCTTTGAAAGAGAAGAAATTGTCGCAAAACTTAAGTCAAGGTGTTTCATTAAGGTTTATTATGTTAATGGTGATCAAATGTTGCCCTGTTCTCAATAATTGAGTGGATTTTCATTGGCAGATACATTCACCCAATTACAAGTACATGTTCCTGGTAAGTGAATTCATGGCTGATTCATACGAAGATCAGGTACTCCTGTTGGTTCAGGAAGTACAGAGTCACCATTTGAAGTGAGCTTTGACTTGGGAAGATTTTCTTGTCCAGTGAAACTACATCTATTAAAGGGGCAGAAAAGCATATTAAGGGGTGGTCATAGCCCCATGACAAAGTTGTAATCATATTCAATCCCTCTCAACACGGGATGTAATTCACAACAAGGATATATATATATATAATACTAGTATTTTTTTATTTTTTTGGAGGACAGGGGAAGACCCTGGGGAGTTAATTGAAAAGGATAGGAAGGGGGGGGGTTAATAATACTAATTGTCCATATTTCAGCAAAATATGCACACACACACATGTATACAGCCACAAATACACACGTACTCATGCTTACGATATTAAGTAATGTTGGAATTCAAATGTTTTTTGATAGAAAAAAAAGGATTTATTATTAGAAAAAAGATTCAAAAGAGAATACAAAGGATGGACTGCTGTCTATCAAATACAAAAAGAAAACAAAAGGAACTAAATGAACGGTCGACATTTATTCTTGAAGAGAGTAGGAGAGAGGAGAGCAAATTTTGGTGCCTGTCCTGACTAGGAAACAAGTCAAAGGTGCCACCAAAACAGTGTGAGAAAGCTGTGAGTTTCCAGTATCAAAAACAGGAAGCTGAAATCTCATCTTCCTACCCAACAGATATTTCATTAGGCAAGATTTAAAATTATGTATTTATTTGAATGAAGTTACAAAAGTTGCAGTTCACACTAATTTCGATGTTGTTTGTAATAATTGCATGTTTTTCACCTTAAACCCAAAAAGTAGGTCAGCTTTTGGTTTGACTTGGCCATATGTTGATTTTTCAAAGAGGAAAGTGGATTATTTGGTTGCATCAGAGAGAATAGATCACTGGAGAAGAAAAGATTTAGTCATTCAGAAGTTCAAGAGGCACAATGCCTCCAGTCAGCATCTTCTTCTGCGCACAAGACCTCCCCTCCCTTGGCAATAGAAACTTGAATACTTTGACACACATTGTGAAAGATAAGTAGCCATACCTTCAACCAAGGAGGGCCACGAAGTCTTTCACGTTCATGGCTTCTTATCTTCGAAATTCTTGAAGAAGTATCCATCTACCTTGACATCAAAGCACGAACAAGCTCAAAACGAGATGACATCACTAAAACCAAAATAAGTCAATAAAAACTTTAAAGTCTACTATATTAGCCAACAAACTAGCAGCTATACTTTTTATACTCGCAGTGCAGGAAAAAAGAAATTCCAGTCTCATCTCATTGCCACGAGATACTGGAGTTGCCAAGAATAAGAAAACTAGATATGACCTGGAAATACATTAACTGAAATTCCAACTTGTAAGACGAAAAAAAAAACATCCACTAAAAGCGTCTTCATTCGACTCTTTTGGCGAAATTGACATTTCGGATGTACATTTTATACAAACTCTTTTAAAGCTCAAAGAATTGACGAGAGTAGTACCACAGTACTTTTTGTGTAATGATCAGTCATTGTAAGCTCTACTTTGGCAAGGTCTTGGGCTCAAGTCACCCCGCTTGCATTAGTTACCCTAATTATTATGAATTTGTGAGTGTAAAGAGTTGGCACCCTGTTTGAATTGTGATGCCCCCCCCCCAACTGAGGCATCTTTATTTAACTCTTCACGGGTCAAACGTATGGGGACTCTTAGCTTTATATACATAGTTGAGTCACTATCTAACAACTTAAGTTTTTAGATGAGTTCGTAACATAAACTCTAAAAATAAAATAATGCACATCAATTGTTGATCCAAAGAAGGGCCAATACTGCCAGCTAAAACTCCAGAGTGGAGTGGAAAGCTATAGACATTTCCCCTCTAGCCAAACTTGTGCATCCAAACTCTTGCTTAGGAATGGTGAACAAACCAACCAAGGCAAAACTTGTTGCCAATGAAAAGATAAAAGGCCAAGCTGCACAATCTTGAGGCTCAGAATCAAAATCAGTTTCTAGAGCTACACATATCCTTATCATAAACACTATAAATCATCCCACAGATTCTACAGTATATTTGCTTCTAGACTTGAATACCTATCCACTCCCTAAATCTATGGGTTCATAAAACCAAAAGCAAGTGAGCAACCATTAAATTGATGAACAAAACTTGTTTTAAATCTATACCAGCTCCTGTCCTGTAGCTCGACAAACATGGACTCCAAGTGCATGTAATGCTGGGGAATAAAATCCAGTAGCATCCAGCAGGTATAACATCTGATAAGCAAAAGCTAATCCTGCACCATAAGATATTATCTTTAGATTAGAGCTGACATAAAAAAGAGTTGTAAAATAACACCGCAAGACACTTCCTTATGGCCAGTTCATAAGTAAATGTTTCAAGAAAATAGTCTGAACATAAACTATGTGGCTACAAGTAACTCGGCTTCTCCGTGATTACTGTAGGTAAACCAGGTACTACTTGAAATAGTTCAGTAAACAAGATGTGCCATTCCATTATACATGGAGTTGAGGGCGGGTCACAGTCTATATGTCAAATATTCACTAACTCTGATGATTCATGCTAAAACAGCCCAGTCTTGATTCATGTTACATAACTTTTCAATATACATCAAGTATCCCCGTTCAACAATCAAAACTTCAAAATGTATATGCTATCGGTAAGCACATCTACATTTGCATTTAGCAAGTCTTAACTAATGCCAAAGATATGATCTGCTATAGCATAGTAAAATGAGATTAGCAGCATTGACAAAGACTGAATTGTATATTTTTACATGGGATAATTTAAACATCGTAGAGGCATTTCCATAGTTATGTGTATGTATTGTGCTGAAGGTGACATCAAGTTCACAACTGTGATACGAATGAAACATTTATCAAAGAAATCAAGTTTTATTTTCTAAACAAGTCAAGATCAACTTGTGTACTTGCAACTAGGTACGTAGGTACGCTGCGTAGAACACACACACGCACGCATACACACATACATACATTAGATTAGCTAATATCCCCACTAGTTATAGGAATTTAGCCTCATCCCCAATTTTTTGCATCACAAATTTACCCCTGTAAATTTTCCTTCTCATATTGAAGGGCTATTTCGGTATTTCAGAAATCCATGAAATGGGTGCATTCACCTGCATATGGCCTCCTCCTTCATCGTTGTACGCCCACGATTGTCCAGGCCGGCAACCATGGATTTATCAGCACCGGCAATTCAATCAATTTTTGATGCATAATTTTCTAAATTTATTAGTTTAAACACGATTAATCTGCTCAAATAAAAAGCAGGACAGAGGTCTTTTCCTGGGAAGTCATCTCGAGCTCTGTGAAAGAAGGAAAACCATGACAATCATTTTTACCATTAATTGGAAAAAATATGGTCAACTGGGTTGTGTATCCAACATGACCGACAGGAGTAATACCCACTCATCAGGAAAGTATTTGAAAGGAAATCGAAAAAAGAGACAAAATTTCTGCTTCATCAATAGTCTCAACCGGAAATGACAAATTAAAATTAGGTTGGGTGATAAAAGGGGTAGGGGAAAAGTGTTGGAAGATGGGCAGGTTTCCTGATGGGTTTCATTGAAAATCCAGGAAGAAGACGAAAAGGGGGTTGGGGGGATAAAGGGTAGGCGAAAGTCGAAACGGAGGTTTGGGCTCTGGAGGGATATGGTGTTGCTCATAGTTTACAAGAGATGCTTATTTATAAATCTGATTGTATTAGAGCTCGCAAGGAAATACTTGGAATTACGATCATTGGGGGAACAATAGCGAATGGAGACTTTAGCATGTTTGGAAGATGTCCGGTCAACGTCTACTTTAGCATGCCACCAGTAGTCATGACTGAAAGCGGTAACGAATGAGTACCTATCCCTTACGGGAATTGAACCAGTGTCTTCAACATGTAATTCGGCAACATGTCCAAGAAAGTGATTGCTTCAATTATTCAAAAACTGGGAAGATAATTCGATTTTTATCTTATATCATTATTCACCGGCCAACTAGTTATCTTATATTCATGTCACTCCTCTCATTTGACTTGTTCTAACACTTCTCTTCCATTTCATCTATTCTCCTTTATCTGGAACGCTCGTGTGCCTCACAAAATTAGGACCTTGGCGCCTAACCACCCACCCACCCACCCCCTCCCCCGCGGATGAATTTTCTGAAGACATTCCTCCAAGGCTCATGACGTGTTATTAAATTCTGAGGTCGTGTGGTCTCACTGCAATGGGAGACAGATTATGGAGACTCGTTCTATGATTGCATAGATAAAAGAAATTGGGATTAGAAAAGGAGAACAAGTAATGCTAACCTTAGGAAGAGATCAGTCAAGCCCGCAGGCTGTGAGGGCAAAATCCTCACTCAAATCTCAATCAATGCTTTATTAAACGATGGGGATCAAATCAATTTTTTTTTAAGAAGGATGTATAACACTAACTTACTAGGAACAGAGCTAATTAATGAAATAACAATTGGGAAAGAAATCCTAAATCTACCAGGACTAGGGGCATCAATTAAATTAGCAATAGAAACCTAATTAGGCTAGAAAATGCATTAGTAGGATCCTAATCAAACTAGGATAATATGAATAATGATAATCCCCGACTAATCCTCCTTAATACAAAACAACCAAAGATGTCTTTCCTCTTCCACGTTCTCCGTCATGGTTAATGGGGAGACTAAGGAATGCTTTCGTGCTTCTAGACGTCTTCGTCAGGGAACCCGATGTCCCCTTTTCTTTTCACACTATGTTCTTAGCAGGTTGCTTTTTAGGAGAGAAGGGAGGGGTGTTTTAGAGGGTTGTTGGGTAGGTATTGATGGTATGAAGGTTTCTCACCTTCAATATGCTGACGATCCTATGTTGTTTTTGTCTGAGGGTTGATTTAAGAACGTCCTCACTGTTTTTCAACACTTCAAAATTGCGTTTCGTCCCGAGGTTAAATTAATCAAGAGTGGTCTAGCCGGTATAAATGTGGAAGCACCGATTTTGAGTTCATATGCCACTCTCGCGGGTTGTTCTGTTACTGAATGTCCTTTTTCCTACTTGGACTCCCTTTAGGAGGGAACCCTAAGGCGACTATTTTTTGGGATCCGATTATTGGCAAGGTGTCCTAGCGGTTAGATGGGAGGAAGGGAGCATATTTTTTCATTAGGAGGGAGTGTTACTCTCATCTGTTTGTCTAGTATTCCCATCGGTTAGTTATCTCTTTTCAAGCTATTTGTGGGGGTCGCGGAGCGTATAGAGGGGATCATGCGTCAATTTTTATGGTGTGGGACCGGAGAGCGGAGTAAGGATCATTTAGTGGCTTGGAAGATGGTTAGAAGGCCTAAGGAGGAGCGGGGGTTAGGGCTTAGGTACCTGGTTCTCAAAAATATCTCTTTGCGTCCCTTTGGGCCAAATTCTCTCTATCATAGATTTATTCGGAGCAAGTTTGGTGTAAATCATAATGGCAGGGATGCATCAACCAGTCTTTCACTCATGTATGCTAGTCCGTGGAAGTTCATTTATAGTTGTTTTCATCTTTTCCATCCTCATGTTCGTTATGAGGTTAGGCTCAGGAATCGAGTTTGGTTCTTGGAGGATCGTTGGATAGGAAACTTTCCCCTTAAATTCTCTTTTACTCGTCTACTTCGACTTTCTAGCATTCATAATGCTCCGATTACGGCTTTTCTTATTAGGGAAAAGGGTCAATTTACTTGGGATTTTCATTTTGTCAGGAATCTCAATGATAAGAATCCACGTCACAGTCTTTCTCCGTCAAGTCTTTCACCAAAATTCTTCGCCCACATATACGGTTTGACTTTCCTCAATTTCATTTGGGAATCCAAAGTTTCGTTTAAGTACAAAGTCTTTACTTGGTCAGTGGTCCTTGGTGGGTTGAATACTAATGATTGACGACAACAGCAACATCCTAAGACATCTATTTCTCCTATGTGTTATGTGTATGGGAGCTTGCGAGTCCCACGAGCATTTGTTTATGCATTGCCCTATAGCTTGGTGCCTTTGGTGCAAGTTGTTTGGGAGGGCAAGGAGAGACATGTATCATACTTATCTTTATGGAAGAATTTTGTATGATTAGAGTTTTCGTCGATCGAGGGATGCTTCTTTCCAGTGAAGTTGTACCGTGTTCAGCTTTTTGAGGAATATTTGAATTGAGAGGAATTCTAGAACTTTTAGAGATCGAGAATTACCTCTCTCGCTTTTGTGGAAGAAGATTTCTATGCAGACCTCTCTTTGTGCTAGGAGCTTTGGAGATTTCCAGGACTTATCTTTGGGAGATTTGTCTTGGGATTAGAGAGCTGATATTCACTAATTTGTATGTTTTTGTATGCTTTTATGTTTTGAAAGATTTTGGTGGATTTCTTGTCCGCCATTTTTGTAATTTCTTTCTCTCTTAATGATATTCTTCTTTTATCAAAAGAAAAAATATCCCATTGTGCTTGTGGTTATGTCCTGCATCACTTTTGGCACAAATTATTTTGGGCAAATGATGAAGAGTTGGACGACCCCAGCTCTATTTCATTACTGTCTTATTCAGCTCTTTGGGTCTGGGAGAGACATATACAAAAATTTGTTGCGGCAAAGTGATATCTTTACTCCCCTCATGGCCAAATAAAATTCTAGAATATTCAACAATAAGGTTTTTAGCGGCCTCTTTTGCATAAAAGTTTCGTTTGGCCTCTCTTGGGTAGTTAGCAGGGGGGCCTTCTGCAGAGTTCATATTCCAGTAATCAGAGGGACTGGTCTACTTTGCTCTTCTAGCCGTAGTCTTTGTTTTATATGGACCTTAGCCTATCTGTGGTGCTTTCGCCATGATTTCATCCGTAGTTCCCTATTTCTTCTTTTCTACCAATTTACTACATTTCTTTCTTATAAAAGAGAAAAACAACATTGCAGTTATATATGTGTTAAGCTATATGCCAGATACCCCCCCCCCAAAAAAATATATATATATATATATCTTTCTTAAATTTATATTCTGTAGTGAGTGCGTGGAGAACTGTATTTAAAGGATCCATTCAGCTTGCAGGTGTTTATTGATTCAAAGCGGAAAAAGAAATGGAATATTGGAATTTAATTTCGAATTTTTTATGTGAATATAAGTGATAGCTCTATCTTCCAACAACTATGATTCTGTAAAGGACCCATGTTTTACTGATGGAGGAGCAAAAGCATGACGAGGAAACAAGTTAAGTTGAATGCACCTTCATTTCCCGCATGTAGCCAAGGATAGCAAGCAGCTATAATCTTCTGCATTCTCGTCCTCAGTGTTCTGCCCACCCCTTCTGCATCTGACCCACTTGTTGAAACGAAAGCAGAGTCGTTTTCATCCATATAGCTAATCTCATCATATCTATCATTACCATGACCCCATAAACTGGCTTGGAGTGTAGCTTCTCTTTCCCTATTATACACCGTGTGTAACTTTGACTTAAAATACGGTAACACAACCTGCACAACAAAGTGATTGTCAACTCACTATCAACTTTATACACACACACATAGATTATGAGAAGCTGCATTATTGCAATCAAGTAATTATTCTTGAGCATCTCTTGTTTCAACTAAGCAAA
Source organism: Lobelia cardinalis (assembly GCA_028566635.1). Classification (NCBI taxonomy): domain Eukaryota; kingdom Viridiplantae; phylum Streptophyta; class Magnoliopsida; order Asterales; family Campanulaceae; genus Lobelia; species Lobelia cardinalis. The sequence continues at coordinate 2,664,154 of JAOWAN010000051.1, read as the reverse complement.
CAGATTGAAAACAAGGTAAGTGGTAATGGAAAAATCGTAACTCATTACTAACATCAGCTTAGAAAGATACTAACAAGAAACTATTAAAAAAAGAGAGGGGGTGTAAGAGCGTTCTTGTTTCAGCGTATAATGGATCAATAATTATATACAATGATTTATTAGACACTCGTATCTACATGAAAAAGAGCCAAAACTATCGTTGGAGGTTTTCGAAACTAGACAGCAGTTTAGAAAGTTAAATAAACTCCCAAGCCCCATCGTTCAGCAAAAGAAGAAATAACCTACCAGAAAGACAACTGATAGCACTTTTTGGTGCTTCTCAAGTCCAGAATGATGAATTCTATCACCTGTGTCTGAGCGAGGACTATCCTCTTTCACTCTTACATTGACTGCCCTCCTTCGCAGGCCATATAAAGACTCCGAAAAAGAAGCATCTGATAATAAACAAGAAAATAGTTAACTCTGTCTCATACAACAAGAAAATAGATTAACTCTCTCTCTCTCTCTCTCTGTCTCTCTCTCTCATACACCACCATTTGAAAGTCCCCAAACCTGACCTCATCTTAACAAAGTCAGTTAAGAAGAGCTCCATACATGATCAATGAATAAAATACATAGAAAATTCAGTAAGAATAATATGTCGGTCAGTCTAATGAATTTTAGGTTAAGGTGTCCGGAAATAAGTTCCCACAGAAAAAATTCCTAGGTAAAGGTTACTAAGTCCTGATTTGTTAATTTGTCTTATGGAGTTCAGGTACTTGTTCCAAGTGAACTTTACCAAGGCTGCCTGTAATTTATTGAGAAATATTATCATGTTCCCCGTGATAACCTAATCACAAGTTTTCTTTATTGACTAATGATTTCAATAACACAGAAGTGCTGTGTAATACCCAATCAGAATTGCTTGGTCAAGTCTAATGTGATCAAGAATAGAGACAGCAAAGCATGCAAACCATATTCCAAAAGTAGAAAATAGGAATGTATTTTCCAATACCCACATGAACATTCATACAGACCAACACCCCTTTGATCCCTCATCACCAGCATTATGAAGAAGGGGAACAAATTTGTAGAGAGTAGTGCTAAAGCGACAAAAAGTAAACAAAGTTCTTGAAAGAAACTAGCAGTTGCGAAGTGCTGACTAGTTGTGCCACAAAGTAACAGGACTGCAACAATCTTTCAACAATTCACAGTACCAACATAAATTATTTCATCTTGAATCTTGTACAAGTTTATCACCTTAGCACTATTCACTATGAGAAATCATAATAGCATACTCCCTCAAATCCTAAATAAATGACCAATATTCATTTTTGGGTGATTTTTCAACAGTATCCACTTAAGCTTTCCTATGCTGGAATAAAAAGAGTGCATCCCCGAGTGACCGGACTTGAAGATGTTCTGTGTCCACCAATTTCTATTTTGAGCAATGCTAGATAGTATATGAATGCTACTCCCAAAATGAAATAAGAATCACCTGTAGTACGCAAACTATGGGTCTCGAGAACAAGGGTGAGTAAGGCAAAGAACTCGTCTTCGTAATCCAACACCTTATGCAGAAATGGTCTTCTCAAAGCCAACACCTTCATCATCAACATCAAAGTAATCAAAACCAAAAAAAAAAATAATGAAAATAATCACTTCTCAAAATTTAAAAAAAAAAAAACTCTCAAATTGATGTATAAATATATAGAAATGGAGAGCACAATTACACCGATAGAGTAGGTAAGAGCGGCGCGGAGACTGGAAGGGAGCTGCTGAGCGGCGGCCATCTCGAAGAAGGTGGGACGCGTCCCTTGTCCTCCCACCTGGAACAACATTTCTTACTGAAGGATTGTATTTCACCCGCTTGAAACCTCTGTCGGTGATTTCGCCTGAGCAGCTCCGGCGAAAATCCGATGGTAACGGAATGAATGAACCTTTTTCCCCGTCTCTAGTCCACGCCCTGCACCTGTTTGTTTTATCGAGAAGATAAATTACGACTTAAAGTTTACAACTGATTTTTATTTTATTTTTTCATTTGGTTTTTTTTTTTAATTAGTCCCTAATTTTTCTAAATTTTGTTTAAATTATTATATTTTAATTTTAAATTTTAAATTCTCTAAATTAAGTATTATTTTTAAAAATTATGTGAAAAAAATTAAAATATAATTTGAAAACATAAAATTCATGTTCTTTTTTAATTGTAAATGAAAAAGAAAAAGAAGAGCAAGAAATAGGGTAATTGCAGTTGGCACCCCCAAGATTCAAGCATTGACAAAGGATTTATAGTATACATATTTTAGCATTAGGGTGGTTGCAAAACTATTTTGAGTTTAAAGTAAATGCAATAATTCCATTGATTTTTTGTTATTTTTATTTTAACTTTACTAATAGTAATAGACTAAATAAAATTTCTAAAAAAATTAATAGACTAAACAATAAAAGTAAATATTTGAAATAGTTTCTGAGCTATAAAAAATGAATGTAAAAATTTTATTGCCTTAGTAAAATTTGACCAAAAAATATATGGACCCTATTAATAAGAAGAATTGTACCAATAAAAATATTTTGCATATTGTGTATTTTTCTTTATAACTCTTGTGACTAGCATTACACATTCTATGAGGTAGTATTTGATTTCAGAGTGCTTCGAACTAGGTTGAACCTATATTGGCGAACCAACCTTTCCAAATCATTACGACAATTTATTCCCAAAACTTAGGGTTTCATAGACTCCAACTAAAGAAGGTAACAAATTGATTACGGTTTAAATACAAAACCTAGTCAGCTTTTAAATTTTGTGATGAATTTTCTTTTTCCAATTTACCTCCTCAAACTTATACAATTAAATTTAAAATTTATAAAATTTTATTTGTATAATTTTCATAATATAAAGTTACAAATGGTGTTATTCTCTAAAACATTGGGCAGTGTTTCTACTTTAAAGCAAATCCTACTCCATAAATATTTAAGGTTGATCAGGAGGATTTTAGACATGACACCTCAGCGTATTTAGGTTAATCGGGATTTGTAGTTAATTTGACATTTAATTAGATTGTCAATCCAAATTATGCAACTAAATATTTAAATACTAGGTACAACTCAAGATTATCTCTAGGTTAATTAGACTAATTTAATGATCATTAATATTCTCTAAATGTATAAATGAATATGTATAGTCTAATTGAAAATTATTTCAAACGCACAGGCGCATAGAGATCGGTACACCCCTCTAGCAAGTGTATCTCACTCTTCCACTCTTCCCCACTCTCACCCATTAATTTCAATCAATCCCTAAAATTAAGGAATTGATTTGAAATAAAAAATCTGATTTATTAATAATTATTTCATATAAGTAGGGAGTTATTTTAAGAATTCTATATAATTATATATTCATTATAATCAACAATTCCATATAATTAGGAATTTCTTATAATCGGAAATTAAAATTAACGATGAAATAATAATCAAGACTGATTCATATTTTTTTATTTATTTTATAAGTATGTTCTGTTCATTTTATAATGAACATATGTTCATTGAATATATAAACGTGATTTGTTATATTAGAATCAAACAATCAGAATGTTGTGTTCATTTTATTAAATGTTATGTTCATTGAGAATGTATTTTGTATTCATTAACTATATTTATTTATTCTATTCATATTCATTAGTTTACATTCTTCATGTTCGTTATATTCATTATTTATGTTCATTAAATTCATTATTCATGTTCATTATCTGAAGTAATCGCAAAAATATAAATTTGCATTCATATTATAAGTATGGGATTAGCTAATATCTCCACTAGTTGTAGGAGGTTAGCAATGTCCCCATTTTTTCTTTCCAAAAATTCCCTCACTTTTTAATTTTTAATATTTACTTGGAGGGGTATTAATGTCAAAACCGTGTATAGAAAAATGTGCTTGTAT
>JAOWAN010000051.1:2636981-2651087 GCA_028566635.1 Lobelia cardinalis | reverse complement strand
TATTACAACATGGGCTTTCAAAAATTGGGCCAAGGAATGATTCGAGTTATCGAGCCGAACGAGTTCGATTTCGAAAAAACTCGAACTCGAATTTGAGTTCGAAATCGAAATTTCCTTAACGAGCCGAGTTTGAGTTCAAATTACTCCTTTTTTTCGAGTTCGAACTCGAGTTCGAGTTGAACCTTCGACTTATTGAACAGAGTTCGAGCCGAAAAAAATGTTAAATTTCGGATCGACTTCGGTTCGTTGACACCCCTAGGTTTGGGATATGCTAACCCACCTGATGTGAAGGAACCCAGGACCGCCCCACCCCGCACCTTATTCCAGTTTTTGCACAGCAACCTTGACTCCAATCAATTGCCTCTCACTCTGATTTAAAATCCGAATCAAAGCAATGGAAGCTAAACAGAATACAATCCTACAAATCACATCTTTTTTGGTGCAATCATCAAATAAATGAGCACATATTCAAAAGGCTGACAATGGCATTGCAGAAGAGACTGCACCGACGCTACTGCCATCGGCTAACCGGAGAACAGTAGAGCGAGAAAAAGAGTTCGCAAAAGGAGAAGAGATGAAAGAAATAAGTATATGGAGAGAGAATAGAAGGCGAATGAGACAAATTAAACGAGGAAAGAAGGAAGAAGAAGAGAAGACAGAGTAACTTACCTGATGCTGCATTCCTTGGTGCTGCGTGGCGAGGAGTAAAATGAAACCAGCAGCCCCAAGATACTTTTTTAGTTCTTCATATACTAGGGGTCAAATGTAAATACTTACTAAGCGGGGGGAGGGGGGAATGGGGGCTATATAGACAATATATATAAATATCTCTTGTGCCAGGGCGGGGCAGGTCACGGGTCTTTATGTATGTGAAACTGAACCCGACCCAAACCCGTTTGGATTATGCAAAATGTCTGGTTTCCGGAGGCGGGACATGCTCGTTTCGGATCTGGTCCGGACAAATTTCCATCGCTATGCCTTTCCATCTAAAATTCTTTGGCTTCTCACTTAAAATTTTACGAATAAGAACTCGACGTGTTTACTCATTCATTTGGAATGTCATCATTCATTATAAAAGAGACTAATATGTATTGCTCAACAAACTCACTGTCCACCTTAAATAGACATACTTGTAACGGAAGATGTTTTAACAAGTTAATGAACCAAATAATGCAACTGGTATTACCTTCTGATGAATCTGGCTTGTACCTGGCTGTTCTATATTTCTGCAATTGAAAGGAACAAGGAAAGAATCAGCACCAATTGTAATCAATAAATAACTAGTAAAAGGTTTCCTTGAGATACCTGCAGATGGCTTTTCACATGATAGATGGTCAGACCTTCAACATTCATGAGCTTCAAGACACCTTTTGGAGTAGCTCCTATATTTTCAAGACACAAGTTAACACAGTAACAAACTTACAAACATCATAAGAGCTACATCCCTACTAAAGCCAAGTGAATGATTAGAATCTGACGGAGCTACATACTTTCACTTCCGCCAAGCTGATTGACAGCTTCAACGAAGGCTTCATGAAGTTCCTGCGTCCAACGCATGCGAGGCTTAATTGAGGGTGCTGAAGATGAAGGGCTACTAAGTGCCCCAATATCTCTAGTTGACACAGGAGGATGAGGATGCATTTGGGACTGCTACACATAGACACAAGAAGAAAATCTCTAAATAAAATAAGAAACATGATAAACAACTGGAAGTTAGAATTACATTAAAAAAGCAAAGACAAACAGTTTCTGGAAATCCAGAACCAGTCAAGAGAATGGTAGTGTAAATCTGGGGCGATTCAGTGCATTAATAAGAGGAATAATAACATTTTCATTGCCTTCTCTTCTCTTTCTCTCAACCCACCCCACAAGTCTTATGCCTCTTCTCTCAAAGTAAGGCCTTCTCCCACCTAGTTTCTTTCTTCGTTCAAAGCAAAAAATGACTGCTCCAAAATAATTCAAAAAATCTCACCAGATATTCAGAAACTAACCAAGTAACAATAAGGTCAATGCCATCATAATGCCTCAAAGTTGAATACCAGTAAGACAGCTCAAGACATAAACGAAGTCGAAATAGCAGGCCTTTTACAAAATCAAAGAGGAAGTTCAAAGAGCTGGTAACATATCTCCCAACCCTCAGTAAGGAAATAACCAGTAACGGACCCAAACACTTCAACCAGTGACAAAACACCGAGAGAGAGAGAGAGAGAGAGAGAGTCAAACACAAGGAAGACAGAATGAACTTGAACAATCTATTTGTCTATTATCCAATTTCCCAATTTGTTTCGCAAGTTCAGAATTACCGAAAAAAAGGAGAGAAAAGACAATTACATTGTTTTCACACTCTACATATGAATAGAACCATACTTTATTTCTGACGTAAATACATTTGGTACTCCCATAATCTGTACGGCATCCATGCTTGAGATAAATTATGTTTAGTGCAAAAAGTTAGCAAACCTTGGGTTCTAGCTCTGGTGCATCAACATCAGCAAGGATCTCACTCCAATTTGAGTCCAAATTATCATCAACAGTGATTAACTGGTCTGCCCATTCCTGCCAATCAGTTCTCTTACCATGGTCCGCAGCAACCAATAGGCCAGTATTGCTTTCAAGCTGACCATTCTCAATAGCAACATTTTCAGGAAAGTCAAGGAGATTCTGTAGGGAATCTGTAGTCCACGATAGATCATTGTTCTCACTGGTATAACTAATTAATGATGTGGATTCTATACACAATTGAGAATCATTGGCTGGTTGGAAAGAGTCGAAAGACGCTGCTTCCCGTGATGCCCCAGAAATGAAGGGCGAATTCCTAGGATGCCTTTCATGCGATGAAACTGGAGAATAATGATTAGAGATAAAACTGGACTCGGATGAATACAAGTGACCAACTGTCCCGTTGTTAGAAACCAACTGAGTCTGGCCAGGTGAAACTGACTTTGATATCAGCTGCCGCTCCGAGATAACTTGAAGGGAATCTGGCAATTTGGGATACTTTCCTTCTCGTGTAGGGAAAACTGGTGTAGATGAAGACATAGTTTTAGAGACCCCCATGCTACTTAACTGCTTTTCACTGGACCTCTGAGAACATGTAGAGCGTCTCTCCAATTTTCATCATAGATTGACAGTGTATATCAACTACAGGTCGACTAGTTAATGCAGCCTGCGTATGCTTAATCAAACTCAAATGCAAATGCAGGCAATGGTTGCCAGGCCACTACATTCTACCTTCCCACTACGCCAATCACAATTGCAATTGTAGCATCTGAACAAGAAAAAATGTGTCAGTAATTTGGAAATAAAAGGACAGATGAAAGTGCTTGTACAGCTAAAACAAACAAGCCACAGATTAGGATTTTAACTAACTTTACAAATGCTCCCTCATTTTCATAATAGACCACATTCTCAGACCAAGATTTCAAATAGTTACTTTAAAGAGGGAAAATAGTTTTATAAAAAAAGCTTTCTCACCTGTCCTCTAATATATATACTAGTGTAAGCCCGTGCCCTAGATTGGGAAAAAAATTATTTTATGTATTTTTTTATTTTTTAATTTAAAGTTCTAAAAATATAACGGAACGGACCGAACTGTTCCTAAGGCTAATTTTATTCTCAAAACCATATAGAAATTAATTTGATCGATTATTTTGTAATGAGAAAATATTATTCATAGAAAAGAAAAAGAAACAGTTCAAGGTACTTTGTTGTAGGGTCAAAACGTATGAGGTAGTGATACGAAAACTGTAATCTGCCCTTTAATTCTTTGGTACGGACGCAGAAAATGAGAAAAAATTCTAGAGGAAGAAAATCGCTTGTGGGGCGCATATTAGCTGACTACGCACGTTGACAGTCTACACACTTTGGTGGCCTAGGCATATATAGACCGCAGATCCCACCATCCTTCCTCCCTCTCTCTCACTCCCAAACACACACACTGAACATTTCAATTTAAAAAAAAATATATATATATATATAGCAGCACAGTGGTGAAAAGTAGTCCCTTTCTGTCATCCCTACAAGTGGGTCCAGTCAAACCCCCATCATGCTTACTCAAAATCCCTTGAGGACATTGAAGTGACGGCGAGCAGAGAGACCATCAACACATTACACGATGCTTTCAGGTTTGTCTGATTAATCTGAACCGTCGGATTAAACTCAATGAACAATAAATATACTGAGTTTTTTATATAATAGATATATATTATATATAGGGACTGGTTCTACTAAGAACCACAAAATAAATAGAAACTCTACGAACCATTTTGGTCATTTGATCAAGATTCGGGAATGTTCCAGATTAAATTGAGGTGAACCAAAAATTGGTGGCATTTCTGTACCTAATTGAAATTTCTCTCTCCTCTAACCACCTTGATTTATTTCAAATTCAAATATCTCATGATTTAAAACTCAAAATTATAAATCCATTTCTTAAAAAAAAAATTGTGTTAAATCTTTGTTTTACAAAATACAATATAACTAACATACAACAAAAATGTACTAAGATCCAACTGATTCTCACGGTTTGTACGAAAAAGTGATTTGTAGCGGAACAGCTCCGTATATGTGTATATTTATATATATATATTTATTTATATATCAATATAGGTGGGCATTCAAATGAGAACCTAAATAATCTAGGAACCGTGAGAACCATTACGATCCATTGATTTTAATGGATCATAGTTGATATTTTTATGATCCATCAAAATCATTTTGTTGGATCCTAGTCATTCTCACGGTTCTTAGATTATTTAGGTTCTCATTTTGTTGGATCCTAGTGATTCTCACTGTTCCTAGATTATCCAGATCTGAATCTTACAAACTTCAACTTGTTCCATATATGAATCTTATAAACAAAATCAATGGTGAGACTGTGAGACATTGTTTGCCACATTTTTTCGTTGAGCCCTACAATTAAATTCGCCAGTATCTTATGTCTGAATGCTAATGAAAAAAATACAAAAAAGAACTAAAATTTGCATTCTGCATTACTAGTATTCAATTAAAAAAAAACACTAAGGTTCATAAAAAGCATAGACTCAGTTTCACACAACTACACGACTAAGGTGTTGTTTGTTTGCACTTATTCAACGTCTTAAAGAGGGTTACATCTTATTCGATTAGACAATTTAGATTCAGACCATTTGGTAATTCTTCCTTTTCAGATCTGAATACAACTTAATTCGTCTTGCCAAATCAGAATTAAAATCAAGGCTGAATGACTAAGACCCGCCTCCGAAACTCTTTTTGGACTTTTTTATCCCTTTGCCTTTGTTCTTGTATTTTTCTTTTTTTTTATTCTATGACTTTGTTCTTGTAATTTTCCTTTTAATTTTAAACTTTTTTACTATAATTTTTTTTAATTCTAGAATTTTGTTTTTATTACTTTTTTGAAATTAGATAAGAATTTGAAATTTATCGACAAAATAAATGTAAGAGCAAGCATGTATTAAAGATGATTGGTAATTAATTAGATAATCATACAAAGAAATAATTTTTTTAATTTAAAACATAGTAAACATATACCAAATAATAGTTTCAATAATAAATTAGATTAAAATTAAAGAAAAATGTAAATTATGTAGCTATATAGAAATAATTACTTAAATTAATATTAAATTTAGTATAAATAATAAATCTATTACAATTTTTATTTACCTTATAATCATTCTATTCAAAATAAGAATATGCTTATATCGCTATTTAAACTTAATAAACAACAAACAATCTTTATCAGAGGGTTAAAATGGACAAAAACAATATTCAGACAATTCATTGAGTTCAGTGACCAAATAGTTTTATTGATTCAGCTTTCAGATGTTGCTTCTTAATTCTTCAGACATATTCACACTTGTTTCTAGACTTCAGCATTAAGCACTTAAAATAAACGAAGTGCACTTAAAATAAACAAACAGCACCTAAGATTCAATCAAAGTGCAATACGATTCAGCAAAAAATGCACTGGATTTAGCACGCAATAACTAAGATTCAACAAAAAAATACTATGTGATTCAACAGATTCAACAACAAATGCACTGAGATCGTAGTTAATGCACTAAAATTCAATGTATATCAATAAAGAACAAAAAAATGCACTAAAATCAACGTATAATAACTAAGATTCAACAAAAAAAATACCAAGATTCAACTAATTCAATAAAAAAGCATTGAGATTCAATAGATTAAACAACAAATGCACTATGATCCAACAAACCCAACAAAAAATGCTTGCCCACTTAGAAATTTGTGTATATTACAAAAATGGCCACCGCCTTCAGGTTTCATGTTGATTACAAAAATGCCACCGGATTTTTGGATTTCACCTTATTTATAAAAATGTCACCGCATTTTATGCTCCTCCATAAGCTAATCTCATCCATTATTTTCGTTTTAACCTAAGGGTTGTGATTAGTTTATAGTTTCTATTTAATATTTGGTTCACTTTTTGTTTATAGCCACCCCCTATTATAGCCACCCCCTATTATAGCCACCCCCTATTATAGGGCCTTGTTCAAATCGAACCTAAATAAACTACAAACTATGCGAACTACTAGGATCTGAAAATTTGATATTTATGAATCTTAGTTGATATTTGTGGATCTTGATCAAAATAACACTAAGATCCATAAATATCAACTAAGATCCACAAATATCAAATTCCCGAAGTGATTTGCAGGGTTTTAGGTTTTTATTTGAACAACTACTATAATATATATATATATATATACGGTTATATTCAACTGAGAATATAACTATTATAAGAGCTTGTCAGAACTAACCAAGATCCAACAAAACAAATAATACTAAGATCCAAAATTAGAAATAATATTAAGATCCAACACATAACAACTAAGATCCAATATCTATCAACTAAGATTCTCAAATATCAAATTCTTAGATCTTAGTGATTTTAAGGTCTTTATTTAAACAACTACCTACCAATATATATAATGATTTTATTTCAACATATGTATGATTTTTTACATTTACAATGAAAATAAATGGAAGTTTATCAAACAAGAATCGCCATTGATGATGCATGCTCAGATAACCAGAAATCAACACAAACCTTTACAAAAATTGAACATCGATAAAGACGATTTTAATCTCAATAATATACAAGTTCACCGATAAAGAAAAAAATTGTACCCCCTCCACCGCACAGAAAGATAGATACTTTCCAAAGACATTTCCCTTTTGGGAAAAAAAATCCCTGCAAAAAGACAATATTACCCCTCCCTATTTGTGAAGGATAAATATGGGTAGATAGTTGAGGGGTATTTCATGAAATTAATAGGTTTTCAACCCTTTCTAAATTGGCGGATTTAGTCAACTTGTCCCTGGGCCTCATGTGAGACTGAGGGCTTGCATAACATAAGATGGATCAATGTTTATTTATGTAGATATATCAACTAACATAAGTATGTTAACTGATATTTCTGAATGCTTTTCTTCATGCAAAATTTGAGGTATACAAATGCATACAAATATTAAAGCAATAACTTTTAATCAAGTGCAGTATTCTAAAGTCAACATGACATCTGAAAGAAACAAACCTCATTGAAAAGAACATGGAAAAATGCAGAAGAGGAAGAAATAAAGTGCCTAGGACTGTACATATGCCATCAAACAAAGATATCATAATCAAGAAGTCAACGTATCATCGACTCAAGTATGAGCAAGTGTGGAGATTGAGCAAGCAACAAAACAAAGATTTCAAGAAATGAGCTACGGTCTGGGGAACATCACAAATTATGTTAAAGTAGCTGTGTCAGACTTCTGTGTCGGACATGTGCAAAGACAAAAATTAGGCTTTCGATGGACGGGAAGATTTAACTACCTAAAGCTCAACTAATTTACCAAACAGAAATAAGTGTATAGAATCCGCGATAGCAAAAAAAGGGGGCAAATAAATCAGACCGTTGGATTTGATAGTTTCATGTAGGTTCTGAACTTTCACAATGATTAAAGTCATTTTATTTTAGCCATAATTTTTGTCTTGCCATTTTCGGCATATGTGACAGTGCTCTTTACCAAATTCCCTCAAAGGTTGGATCATCTAGATCAAGTCAACATATTTTTAAAAGGATAGCATGAAAGTATAAGTATTGGAGTCAATAAGTACTTATATTCACCTATTTCAATATTTGTTGTCACGTGCTCATGTTATATATGTCCAACACCACATATCCACGTCAACAAGTTTTGCTCCTCTTCAACAAATCATAGATAGTAAAGTATAATTGTCAAGGACCCCCACACAATCAATTCCAGATCTAACCCTGCTTTTAGGGAATATCATGACACTTTCTCCGTTTCCTTGTTTTGTCACTTAGGCATGCTACATCTGCCCTGCAGTCTGCAGCACACCTTGCCCCAAGTCCACGGACCAGTCAATTCATGTTGTACCCTCTAAAGGATACTATGCAAGTGTATACAATGTCTGCTTATCGAATAGATCAAATTGAATTTATTGAACAAGTAAAAGTAGGAAAACAGAGAGCATGAAACATTATTCAAAGCTTTCCCTGAGATCCTAATATAAAAGTAAAGCACTATCAAATTGTATACTCCTAAGTAGTACAACTTTGTATCGTTGCGAAAGAACTTCAGCCCTCTACTACCCTCTAATAAATGTGATGCAGGTTAAACATCCCCTTACCTTTAAGTTTCAACAATTCTCCTCTTTTTTCCTTGCAGTGATTCCTTTATGCTATGGGGTTAGGAGGGAGGGATATGCTGAAGTTTTCATAGTGGAGTACAATAGTAAGAACAGCCTCACTATTATCCGTACACTACTACAAAACATGAATGTTATTTTAGACTAATAGTTCATGTTGTAGAAGGAAGTAAGTGATGAAATTATACTAACAATAAGAAGCACAACCACCATGTTATACCTATTAAATATATGGAAAATCTCCATTAACATGAGAGATTAAGAAATATATTTTTTGCAAGGAAACAAGCAACAACCATGAGCAGAAGATCAATGGACTGCTAAGGAAACAATCAAAAGAATTAGTATAAGCAAAGCAAGTAAGTTTAAGAGGTCAGATAATATAAAACTCCAGGTAAATGGTTCAGTCAAGTCCATAAATAACTAGCCTGTCAAAGAATAAATGTCTTTCAATACAGCAAAGTGGCAACAGAACTTCATCGAGGTATTTTAAGAATCAGTTCACTTGTTTGCATGCACGACTTCCTTACTAGATCAAAGATAAAAAAGAAATAACCATAATTAAACACAGAAAAGGTGTCACGAGTAACTGCAATTCTACCAATAGCATCAGTGACAAAACAAACAGCTCAGCAAAAGTTAAAATTCGAAAAAAAGAGCCGAAAACTGAAGATGGTTTTGTGATCACGACGTTAAGCTATCGTCAAACAATGAAGATTGAGCTGTTATTAGCTATAGCGAAAAGAAAGTAAAAGGGTAAAGCTAACAAGTGTCCTAAGAGCACTAGTTAAGCATTAAAAATTAAAAATATTTTGGATTGATAACAAGCATTTGGGTATTGAAAGATATCATTGATTGCACTTTTGCTTGTTTCCAAGAAGAACATTTCTATTCTTGGATGCTTAACTAGTGCCTTAGGCCACTTGTTGCATTATTACCCAAACAAAAACTGCTACAATAGCAGTCATTAAGCATGGGGAACATATTAATGAGAAAATGAAAATGATGTTGCCATTAATCAAATCCCCAGGTGGGTTTCCTCCATCTCTGTGATATAGAATGAGCAAAGGCAAATATAGCACAAATTATCCAGAGTAAACGAAAATTATGAATTAGAATAAAACATACAAAAAGCACCACCTCAAAAAGTCCGCCATAAATGAAACGAAAAGATCAAATTCATGCCTTCATTAAATCATCTAATACGAAATCATGATCCTATCAACATGAATCACCAAAATTGAAATGAGAATTGGATAACTGTTGAATTAATATCAAAGCACGAGGAATGTGAGAAAATCAAACCTTAAAATCCCCAAAAAAGACAATCGATATCGATAGCTCTCTGGCGGCTGTGGAATCGCGAGAGAGAGAGTACGGAAAAGTTTTCTAACTTCCAATCTCGATCGAGTGAATGATGATTGATGATGAAATATGAATGAATAAGGGCGTGTTTGGCTTTTTCTGTCGTTTTCTCATGAACTCCAAATTGTTGCGTTTCCGATGTTCTCCGTATTTTGACTTTCTTCGACGTCCTAGATCATTAGTAGTAGAATGTACGTTGACTGATGATATAGGTGATTAGCCCTCTATGAGCCACAGTTGGTGGGTCCAGTCAGGGCTGCCGTGTTCGGAATTAATTTCCCTAAGGCCCGGATCAGAAGTCCGTTTTCGTGACAATCGCAGCTGATGGCACCGTTCAAAAGTAGATGAGTTTTTATTTTAAAAAGTCTATTTTGCCCTCATCATTAAAAATGTCTTGTAGTGTCATTTTCTTCTGCCACCACCTTCCCCTTTTCTATTTTTTCAAGAAATATTAATATACTACTTTCCTTAGTGCAGGCTATTGCGATTTCTGCAGCTACTCTCCCTCTTTATTCTCTCCCTCTCTCTCAAATCCTCCATATTCGTCGCCGTCTCCAAGCTTCCCACCGCAACTGCCACCCCCAACCATCAACCACGTAGATCTGTACCCCCTCACTTTAATTCCACCCGCAAACAACCCCCACTTCCATTCCACCCACCACCATCTTCACATCCTAACCCACCATTAAATCCGGCAAAAAGGGGCTTTATTGCCCTGGTCTAACGCCAACCACCAAGAATGGGCTTTACCTCCAAGTTCCGAAGCAGAGGAGATGAGGAGGAAGACGTACCTGTCGTACCGGCAAGGGCTGTTTCGAAGAGTTTATGGGGCTATTATGTCACTAGGATGAATGAAAAATCTGAAACAAAAATGACAGTATTTTAAAAAACTTCACTTCTTTCTTCAGGAGGAAAGAGGGAAGGGGGGGAAGTGTTATGGGTTTGATGATTTGCTTTTGTGGGTACTTTGTAGAGAGAGAAAGGAGGAGAAAAATAGAGAGAGAAGGGGAGAGGAGATCGTGGCTGTCGGAGAAGAAGGGGATGCAGCCCTATGCTTGTAGCTATAAATTGTGGTATCAAACCTTGCCCTCCCAAAGTTTGAAATCGGACGGTTTGAAAGTGGGTTTATATTGAAACCGAAAGAAAGTGGGTTTGAATCGTAGATTTCTCTTGTCTACACAAATCAGTGCAGATTTTTCTATTTCTCTTGTCTACAAAATTATTTTCCAAACCATTATGACTCGAAGTAGCGTTTAAGGCGGAAGTTGAGGTACAAGTGTGAATATGCAAGCTTAAACTAGGAATTAACCCTTTCCGTAGGAAAACGCCACAAGGTGTATAGAGAAAGCTTCCGGTGATAAAGTGAAATTTATTTTTGAGTGGGGAAGGAAAGAGAGAGAAACCCACTTTCATATATGAGTTTTTTTATGTCTGTATATATAGAGAGAGAGAGGAAAGAGGGTAATTTTATGTGATTTTCGGAAGAGAGAGAAGAGAGAAATCCACTTGCATATCTGATTTTCGGAAGAGAGAGGAGAGAGAGAGGGAAAAGAGAGAAATTTAAAAGAATTTTAAGGGGCTGGGACCCGCTAAAAACCTGTTCGCATTGGGTTGTGAAAAAGTTTTTGGGTAAGGATGTAAAAGTTTTTTTTAGGTGTTTATATATAGGGGTAGTAGATGAAAAGTAAAAATAAAGCAGTGTGATATATGTGATATTTAGGGATGAAATTTGATATGTGATCGAATATTTTACGTATTCACGGTATTTCCATATTCCACGAAATGTGACTCGTGATCCAGGCCTAAATATGACGCTCGCTCCTCGTCAAGATCAGGGCGTAAGCGTTTACCGTTTGTAAAATTGTTTAATCGGACGGTTTAGTTCAATTCGCAATTTTGACACTTCGAATCAAATCGAAATATTTTTATATATTATTAAAATTTAAAATAAAAATAAATCAAAGCTCTTTTTTTGCATTTATTGTCGTCTAATGTTTGAATCTTATTGAAAAATGAATTGATAAAATTGGGCACATAAATGAATTTTTGAATCTTATTATATGAATTCGACATGTATGACGTGTATCTGTTACTTTTCATCTTACGACTACACTACGATGCGAACGTTCCCATATGTAAATGTTTACATCTCAATGGTAAAAAATTACAGTTGAATGGTATACTGTTACGATGAAATGGTAAACAGTTGAGATATTATACAGTTGAAATGGTCAACATTCAACATACGAATGAATTAAAACGATGTTTCAATTATTTATCATTTCATCGTAACATTATACCATTTAACTCTAATTTTTTACCATTGAACGGGAAACGTACGCACCGTAGCATTTTCGTTCATCTTAACATTGTATTGATATATGTTTCCTCCACTACACTTTTTAGTTCCCAATTCTCAGTTTTAATTTGGTGGTAACATTGACCAGTGATAATTTTAATTATTTACCATGACTCTTTTCTAGATTTTCACACTAAAATTTTAACAGTTTTGGCAAAGGGACTGAAAAAAGGAGTAAGATTTTTGAATCTTAATGAAAAATGGATTGGTGAAATTGGACAAACACATTAATATGTATTACCTTGTTACTGTTAGTTCTATGTATTTTAGGCTTGTTAGTTGTTACTGTTAGTTCTATGGAGAGGTGAAAAATAGATTTTTGAATTTCCTCCTATTTACTTGCGCAGATTCACTAATTTTATTTTTTGTATTTTTCAGTACTGATTTTAATTTTTATTTTTGAATCATTATTATAAATCTTATTAAATATTTAAATTTTTTCAAAAATTAAAAAATTTGCTCTAAACCGAACCAAATCGAACCGCGGTTTATCGATTCAGTTTGATTTGGTTTTTAAGTTTCACGGTTCGATTTAGCTTTGAAAATTTCCAAACTAATAGGGGGCATATTGACTTGTGTTTTATACCTCAAATCACCGTTACACTCCTAATCAAGATATTTGTCACAGGCGTAACCTTAATTTTTGGTTAGATTGAGCAAATTATAGTTGGGATGATTAAATAAAACGAAGTGCAGCATGGTCAATTAACACTGGATAATGAGGGCATGAAAGTATCTTTGTTCACACGTGAGAAGCACATGAAACGCAATAAACATCTATTACTCCCATTATGTAACAAATCGATGCAACAACTTGAGTCGGCGAGGGGAGAAAGGAATCTAGTATATTAGAGGAGAAAGAAAGCAAGAGGGAGTAAGCTGGACGATGATGTTTACCATTCATTAGAGAGATTAGCTTATATCTGCAATTTAGCCATATTCGGTTGGTAATTTAGCTATTCATGAGCAATGTTTATGCTCTGGTCTTCAACTGTTATCTCTTTTAGCGATTGGCATGTACTGTTGTTTGAATCAAAACAATTTCAGTAGTTTCGATCCAATGGTTTGTTGTCTTCCATTCTTGAATCGAGTGTAAGATGTGACAGTGGTATCAGAGCAGTCCATTCTTGGACTCTGAGATTGCCATGGCCGAAGGAACGAGGTTTCAGACCATCAAAAATAATTTGAAACACCAGGAAAGAAATTTTGAAGCAATCAGTAAAACTCTGCATAAAACAAGAGAGGAAAGGGATTATAGGCATGGACTTGAGCCTATGAATGAGAATCCTTAGGGAAAACTTCTCATGAAAAAAATAATTGAAAGATGATAAAAGATGGCAAGAGATGATGAAAAAAAAATGGATGAAGCTGCATGCTATGAATTTGCGCAGTGATTGCAATGACAATGTGGAAGGATTAGCAGCAATACAGCAATTGTTCATGTTCTTGTTCGGGATTTAATTTTACATGCTTCTTTTGGTAAAGATAATATGACCCATCGATATCGTCCCATTTACTCTGGTAATCAGTGGTTGGTAAGGCCTGTCCTCGACCATCATGTTTGGGATCATGATGTTGGCTATGAGGGTATAGATGAAGAAAAGTAGGGGTGTTACTAATGTGGGTTGACCCGCCCAACCGCCCGCACCGCACCGCGTAACGGCGGGTAAGCGGTTTGGCGGGTTATGCGGTTCGGGTA
>JAOWAN010000051.1:2614108-2627502 GCA_028566635.1 Lobelia cardinalis | reverse complement strand
CTGTCAGGGTAACATCCAGGGTAACATAAAAATCCTGAGGTAACATCACGGGTAGCACTCCTGGATTACACTAACAAATTTAATGGTTCACAATATTGAATTAATAGTTCACTGTTTGTAATTTCATGTTTTAATATATTTTTTAATACAAATTAAATTCTATGATTGACAATATTGATTCCATGATTTATAATTGTGAGATTGAAAATTAAATTTTATAGTTCACGGTGTTAATTTTATGATTCATAGTTGTATTTTCATGATTCACAGATTTGAGTGCTTATATTTAGTTACTTTTCGACACAAGTTAAATTTTATTATTCACAGTATTAATTTTAAGGTTAACCAATGTAATTTAATGATTCAGTCTACTTTTCAGTAAAAATAAATTTTATGCTTTACAGTTTGAATAATTATTTCAAAAGAAATGTACTTTTCATTAATCTTCTTTGAAATGAAATTTAATTTTAAATAAGAATTTGCAATCAAATTTTAATTTGAGTTTTAAATTTTAGACATTTCATTTTAAATAAATCATATTTTTTTAGGAGAGAAAAAGTACAATTTATTATAGAACTGTCACCGTACATTATTAGCCTAAAGTTTAATCTCAATCTTCTAATTATCTAGATCTAAGGGCCATTAAAAATTATTTATATTTAATTATAATTTTTAGCAAAATAACTCCATAAATATATATATTTTCCCTTGACCATATAATTCGTTAATCATATTTATTTCTTTCATACCAAAAAGAAATTGTAAGTCTTAATTTGCTTTCCCTTAAACGGATATTATTGTTTTTTCTGAATTCAACCATTATACATATATTTGGCATGGAGATCAGGACTCTCATCTTAAAGAAAAAGGAAGAGAAGGATAAAAGTAAAAAAGAAAAAAAAAGAAAAAAAAGAAAAAAAGAAAGAGGTCAACACAAGAGTACAAGAACAAGCATGTTCTCCTCTCTCTCTCTCTCTCTCTCTCTCTCTCTCTCAGTTGGCTGCTTTCTCACTCAATCCTTTGTCAAGTAATAAAAAGTCTCCCTCTCTCTCTCTCTACACCTAAAACAACCCAGCAGCAGGAGAGTGTTGTGAAGGGGGTTGTGTTCTTGAATACTTGGCAATTTCTTTGCCTACTTTCATCTCTCCTTCAGCGACCCCTTGTTATTTAACCCGATATTAGGCCTACACAGCAGTCATTTCTATGTTCCTGAATGAAGCTACAAACTTTGACGGAGTAATCTGATGGGTATCTTCTATAGAGGCTTTGATTAACTGCTACAAGAAGATGTTTGGGTGTGAGTGCTTTTGCTGGGACTCTGTTTCAGAGTTTTGCCCTTTAGAACAGCCTCATCCCTTTAGTCTTCCTTCTCCCCTTCCCAAATGGCCTCAAGGTACATCTTTCCTTCCCCTTTTTCTCTTTACATTTCTTGTTACAATATTTGGGCCCACTATAATTCCTTGGATCTATTAGTTGTTTATCTCATTTAAGAATTTTGTGGGTCTTTTTGACCTTTTTGTTTCAAGAAGAACGATTATTGAATAATTACAACACGTTATCTTTCAGTTTTGCAAAATCTTTTTGAACAATATATTTTCTCTTTACTTCTATAGCTGAATTAGTGGGTAAAATTTTCAGATCATGTTCTTGGTCTGGGTTAAACATAATTAGTGGATTTCCACAAGGTTTATTCCATTTTTAAATCTCTGGTGCTTAATGTTTTGATGAGCTGGTATTGATTAGATGATGGTCTTAACAAGCAACTAATGCATAGTGAAAGGTCCCTCTTGAGATTCTAACACATAGCCTTTATCAAATCTTTGTTGCAATCGTGCAACCGAAGATTGTTACCCATAACATCATATCTTCGTTGAATTTATTATTTTAGTACCTAAAATGCTGTAACGAATTGAAGTGGTCCAATTTTACTAAAAGAGCTTTGACCAAAAGCCAATGTAATCTTGAAGTATTGATTATCTATCCTTCCTCAATCCTCCTCCACTCTCTGGTGAGTTCTAAAGCATACTATTCCTTGCATATCATCTTAATGGCCTTCAGTCACATTCCAGTGATACATCCGTAAGTACTTTTGATATATCCGCTAACCTGTTATATAAAACTTAAGTTTAAGTTGTATTTCCTATCAAAGAAACAACAATGACATATTTAGGGTTGGGTCAGCAAGTCAATTTTTGATGATTTGATATGATCTTTTGTAATGATTAAAGTGAAAAAGTAAGAGAGAGATAGAGAGATAATGGTGGAATAATGGTGGGACCTATAAAAGATCAAAAACTAAAAATGATGATATATTGACTTGCAAAATATTTCTCTTTACTATGTATGTAGGGGTAGAAAATCTCTAATTTTGGCCACCGGAAAAATGGTAGCTAACTATTAAAATCAGTAGCTATTGAAGATTCGTTACCAAGAAAATCGATAGCAAATCAGTGGCGGAATGCATGTAGCTAATTGTGCAACTAAAATTTTCGGGGGCTAATTTAGAAACTGAAAAACGGTGGCCAGTCTCGTGGTTTTGCAGTCGCAAACCTGAGGAGGTGGACGAAAGGGTAAGGAGTAGCTATATTTTGCTACCCATTTTGCCACTGGATAACAGTAGGTGATATTATTAATTAATGAAAAAAAAATTAAATAAAGATCATTTAGAAACCACTTTTCAGCAGCTAATTTTGCTACTGATTAGCCACTTGTGTTTTGTGGCTAAGTTTCCATCTATTTCACAAGCCATTGCAACCAATTTTCAGTGGCTGATTTTTGCTACTGATTAGCAACCCCTGTTTTGTGGCAAAGTCTTCCACTATTTCAGAAACCATTTTTTGTTGCTAAGTAGCTACCAAAGCTCATCCACTATATAAGTCAAATGTTTAGCCAACAAAATATGGTCACCAATGTACTCTGGATTCTGAAAACAAAGTGATAACACAAAAGGATTCAAATATCAAACTGTAACAACAGGAAGAAAATGGAAGCCCATTGTCAAATGATCCTTGCAACCATAAGAAACCTGAACTGAAGCCTAATAAACAGGATAGGCGAGTGAGGGAGGGGGGGGGGAGGAATCTAATAGCGATGAAGGAGAGCCGAAACCAGATAGAGGATTTGTATTACATTGTGCTAACAGTTGTGTGAGCTGCTCTTGCGTAGCTTTTTGAGCTTCTTGCATTGTCACTTGAGTTTCCATCATAGTATCCATCTTCATCTGCAATTCTTTCTCTCAACGAAGTGCTGCCTCCTCTCTAAGTCGAGCCTCCTCCACAAGTTGTTGGGCTTCCCGCTTCTTGAAGTGTTTTCGGGTCTGGTGGCGCTGTTGTCAACTCAAATGTATTCATCTCACTCAATGCATTTTTCGGTGGAAATCCAAATACATTACCCTTATTTAGACCACCACTGGATTGAATCCACTAATCAGCAATAAAAGGAATTTCTGTAGCATCGAGTGCCTCTACTTCTCCTTTAGCATTTCCCTTGGGAATGGAGGTAGGGCGAACATGGGCCATGTAGTCAGTCTGCAATAGAAGTAAAATAAATTAAATGATTCCTTATCTACAAAGAAATGAGCAGTAAAATAAAATGAAAGGATTGAATAACAACGGTGCACAAGTAAATAAGTTTATTTTGCGTAAACTGGAGGATTATAAGGAGTCACCTGAACCCTAACAAAGAGAAGCCATTTTAGCTTCAAATGAATGTCACTAAAATGTATTTCATATAGTAATTATAAATGTTGCAGAATGTAAAGAATAATAATAAACAACTCACCAAAACTCCCTTCTTTGACAAAGAAAACCTCCCGATTCTCATTCTTTCGCACTTTCATATTTTCATCCTTTTTAGCGTCATAACTAACATAGAGATCAAGCATGCTCATTTCATTACCACCATTTTGTGCCTCCCGTAGAAAAGGAAATAGAGTGTTAATAGGAAATGATAATGCCTTTAAAGTCGATCAATTACCTACACTAAATAGAGTGTTAGTAGGAAAAGATAATGCCTTTAAAGTCAATCAATTACCTACACTAGTCAACCTAATCGGCGACATCAAATATATTAACGAGAATCAGTTCAGTGGATGATACATCTATATTGATGTATTATGACTAGCCATACTGATTTGCAACTTATTATTTCTCAGAGAAACATCATTTATAAGTGTCTATCCTCAAAAATCACTTCTAGAGAATTACAAGGCTCTCCACTTTAGCCGATGGTAAGAGTAAATGAGTGAAAGTTAAACATTAGCAATTCCATGGCTTCAAGCCAATAATAATAACCAGTGATATCTCAGCTCTGCAAATGAACTACTATTAAACTCAAGTAAAGCCTAATCAAGAAGAAACAACAAGTGCCGAGAACAATGATAATTAAAGTCAGGAATATATTGTAGAAGTGATGAATAAAGTCTCCAAACCAAAAAAATCACCACATGCATCAGGCCCAAGCATGAGTTTGAATTATTTCCAAGCATCGGTTTGGTCTCCCCGACACTCCCTCTCCGCGAATGGATATTGTCATTTTTCGTAACATCTTTTAACTAATGAACTGATAATGTATTTTCTAATCTTAAGGCTTGATGACAGACCTCAGTGACCCATGTCTGACAATAAGCATTTTACATGTGCGCATTTTTAGATGCTAAAATAATCAAAAGGTATTGCTCATTTCACCCAGACTTGTCGTCTTAATTATGATAATAACTCTGAATTCCTTAATCAAAGCAACTCCATTCTTGGGAAGTGATTGAATAGTTTCAATTGAATCAAGGCTGCAATTTGAAAAATTTATTGCCATTCAACAATTCAATTTGGTCATGTTTGTCACCTAAAAAGCCAAAAATGACCTTAAGTCTTAAGAAGTAGTCTAGCGAACTAGGTTTTGTTCTAAAACAAGAACATGGATGAGCTATTGGGTTCTAGTTGTTCTGGCACAATATATAAGATCTAGGTATGATTGTTAAAATTTTAGGTCAATAGATTTAATTTGGTCAATTTGACACCTAAAACGCCAAAAAATGACCACATGCCTAATTGAACAGGCTAGTGAATTTTTTTCTTCATTTTGATTATTAATTATGTCTTGCCTTCTACCAATATTAATCTCATCAGTAAATATGTTTTATCATAGATCATCTTACATTATATGTTCATAAACTAAATTAAAAGGAAATGAATAATTTACAACAACAATATACCTTTTCTGTTAACTGTTTTACTTTGCAACTGATTTAGCCACTGATTTTCTTCCATAAATATTTTACATTAGCAACTGAATAGCCACCGTAATATGTATTTTCTGAATCCTGTAGTTTGCCACTGATTAGCAGCTACAATTAGCCATTTGTTTGCCACATAATGATTTCAGTAGCTAATTTCCAGATTTCCCACTACTTAGCAACTAAATTAGCTGTTTATTGGCCTCGCAGAAAGATCAGTTGCTAAATGGTTGCAACACTAGCAATCGGTGGCAAATTAGTTGCTAATTTAGAGACTAACCATCATTAGTGGCTAATTGGTTGCTTAAATTGCCACCACTTGCTTTTGCTTTAACATTTTTTTCTAGTAGTGAAATTAAATGCCTAGACATTCACAACATTTAAAACTAATTTATAAAGAGATAAATAGCAAAGAAATTTTTTCCAGCACATGTGCCACATTAACCTCTAAAAGGATAATGTAGGAAAGATGATTTTAGATTATTAAAAGAAGCAAAGTAGGCACCCATATAGTTTCAACACATTAGCAAAACAACTTTCTCTCAACAGTTGATTGTTTCCATCATTCCATCCCCATGCTAATACATTATGGTATCTGAAAGGAAAAAAAAAAATGTACATCTTTTTGTGTGAGTTAGAACTTTAAAAAGTAAATGTAAAAATAAATGTTACTTCTGATTTGAATTAAAAATGAATATTTTTTAAACCACTTAGTTACTGTACTTCCATCCTCGAGACTCAACAAAAACTCCAAGCTTCTAAGGGTCCGATCACGAGCACTCTTCACAATATGAATATGAGATGATATGAATTTACGAAATAAAAGACTAAATTGCCCACATGATGTAAAAGATTTGAATGTGATATGAGGAGAGAGAATGTGACGTGAAAGGTTTGAATGTGAGGAGAGAGAATGTGATGTGAAAGGTTTGAATTGATTTGTGAGAGTTAATAGGTATAGGGGTAATAGATAGAAAATGTTTGATATTGATATATGATATTGGATGATATTTGAGTGTGATATTGGAGATATATGTGATATGTATGATGTTAGTGATACTATGATATAGGAAAATGTTTTGGACATACTATCTTGCCAATGCTTGCCTTTGTCAAGTCTCAAATATGATAAACTCCAGAATATTGAAATTAACTTACGTATTACAAACATGTTCAGAAAGTATTGTGAAAAATATTACAGCCCCCAATATCTTTGCACTTGAGGGAGAAAAAACATAGTTGTTTTGAAGAGACTCACTTTTATGATTTTATCATGATTTCATAAAGGCTAAAGTTGCATGCATTGTCCTTTCTAGGCAAAGAGCCAGATAGTTCTACTGCTCTTTCACAAATGCCACTGAATATATAGATGCCTGTATGAACGAAGTAAAATGCGTGTCAAGTGTAAGATGAAAAGCGGGTGGCATAACCAGTTCTAGTGGCGAAAGTAATTTCTTGTCATGGCAATAACTGTTCTGGGGCTGCTGTTGTTTTTTACATATACTACTCATAAATACAACAATTGAAAGACTTCAAAGACCTATTCACTTGAACATGATGAACTGAATTATGAGAAACGAATGGTTAATAATGAGAAGGTGCATCGTTGTTAAGAAAAACCAAAGTAGAGAGTTAACTTAGGGTCCGATCACGAAGACTACTTAGGTTAATATGAAGTGATATGGTACTATTTACAATATGAATATGAGATGATACGAGTTTATGAATTAAAAGACCAAATTACCCTCATGATGTGAAAGGTTTTAATGTGATATGAGGAGAGAGAATGTGATGTGAAAGGTTTGAATTGATTTGTGAGAGTGTGTAGGTATAGGGGTAATAAATGGAAAGTGTTTGATATTGATATATGATATTGGATGATATTTGAGTGTGATATTGATGATATTAGTGATGTTAATGATGTTGGTGATATAGGTGATATGTGGTAATGTTAGCTTCATGATCTGATCCTTATTGAAAGAGTATATGCACGCCTTCATCAATGTTCCTTGAAATAGATAAGAGATTCCCCTAGGGTGGGAAGGAACCTTGAACTCTTAGTGAGCTAGAAAGTGGAAAAGCTGCTAATACAATTTTACATAATGCTGGCTTGCATATTGAAGCAAGAAATTTAAACGGAATATTTTATATTTATACGAACAATTATCTTTTATCCAACATTTCATATATTTGTAGAACCACTTGCTTATATTTAATAATTGTTTCACAATGATGAAACTGAGAAGAGATTTAATTCGATCCAATATCATTTCATATATTTACCATCAAAATATTAATATTTACTTGATACATCATTTCATATATTTATCCAGCATTTCAGATTTCTTCTGTCCTTTCTGTCTTTTGTTTACTTCTTTCCTCATCCTTAGCTTATGAATGATGTATCCCTTTGCAGGCCAAGGCTTTGCCACAGGTCGAATAAACCTTGGAGAATTAGAAGTTGTAAAAGTCACAAAGTTCCAGAGTGTTTGGAACTGCACCTCACAGCATGAAAGAAAAGGTGTCACATTTTATAAGCCTGTGGGAATTCCGGATGGGTTCTTCAACTTTGGCCACTACTGTCAGCCAAATGACCAGCCACTCAAAGGGTATGTACTTGCAGCAAGAGAAGTGAATGCTAACCAGTTAAATAGTGGATGCATTCATAAGTCCATATCTCAGAATCCATCTGTTATGAAGCCTATTGCATACACGCTAATTTGGAGTTCAAATTCACCTCATGGAGATTGTGCTTATGTGTGGCTGCCAAGTGCACCAGTGGGTTATAAAGCTATGGGCTTCTTGGTCACCAATGAGCCATATGAGCCTGCTCTTGAAGAAGTTAGATGTGTACGAGACAATCTTACTGAGAGTTGTGAAACTTATGATATGATACTTGATACTGTTTCAAATTCTTCCCCAAGCCCACTTCGAGTTTGGAACACGAGACCTTGCGAAAGAGGGATGTTTTGCAAAGGTGTTGAAGTCGGCACATTCTTCTGTAGTAACTCAATGGTATTTGGGAATGAGTTGAGCATTGCTTGTTTGAAAAATCTGGATTCCACTCTACATTCAATGCCAAATTTGGACCAGATCCATGCACTCATCAAGCACTATGGCCCAAAGGTGTTCTTCCACCCGGATGAGGTTTATTTGCCCTCATCTGTTTCATGGTTTTTCAAAAATGGAGCACTACTGTACAGAAGTGGCAAGTCTAAGGGCGAATCCATCGATTCTAATGGGTTGAATTTACCTAGAGGCGGAGAAAACGATGGTGAGTTCTGGTTAGACTTGCCAGATGATAGTGATCACAGGGAATTTGTGAAGAGTGGAAATATTGAGAGCGCTGAGTTCTATGTTCATGTAAAATCGGCTTCAGGAGGAAGTTTCACTGACATAGTAATGTGGGTCTTTTGCCCTTTCAATGGACCCGCCACCCTCAAGGCAGGACTGGTGAATATTCCTTTGGGCAGGGTGGGTGAACATGTCGGGGATTGGGAGCATTTCACCCTCCGCGTGAGCAATTTCACTGGAGAATTATGGAGCATGTACTTCTCTGAGCACAGTGGTGGGGAATGGGTGGACGCTTTTGACTTGGAGTTTGATGGTGGAAATACGCCGGTTGTTTATTTATCGAAGTGTGGTCATGCAAGTTTCCCACATCCAGGTACCTACATTCAAGGCTCTTCAAAACTTGGGATAGGAATAAAGAATGATGTTGCTCGAAGCAAGAAAGTGATGGATTCAAGTACCATGTACCAGATCATTGCAGCTGAGTACCTCGGAGATGCTGTTACAGAACCAAATTGGTTACAGTTTATGAGAGAATGGGGCCCAACCATAGTGTATGATGGACGTTCGGAAATTGATAAGATACTAAACCACCTTCCCTTCTTCTTCAGGCTCTCGGTGGAGGCTCTTATTGAATTGTTTCCAACTGAGATATACGGTGAAGAAGGACCAACTGGGCCAAAAGAGAAGGATAATTGGTTCGGGGATGAAAGATCTTAGAGCCAGTCACATCCAAACTCCCATACACGATGCTCTTTCCTATTTCCACAGTGAGTAAAGCTAGAAACCTTAAAGTTGATTGGTCAATCACGATTCCTAATGCAATTAGGCGAGAGTGGTTAACCGTCTTCTAGTTCCCTATCATTAGATTTTTGTGCATTTGTGCATTACATGATTTGTATTTATGCCGCGTCACCTAAATCATTGATCCAAACCATGAAATACACCAAATCTCAATGCCCAGGAATTTTCAATCCCATTTGGGACAGACTTGTGTTATGGGAAAGAATGGAGCTAGGTGGTGTCCGTTGAAGAGGAGGTACAGGTCTGGGCTGTGGCAGCAACAAGATTTGTGATGCATTCATTTGTTGATAAAATACACTATTGTTGTAGAATATGAATACCAAGCATATGTATCCGTGACTAGTGTGTACACCCATGTCCGGGGGCACGGGGTCGTATTTATAATAGACGCCTTTATAAGGGTCAGATCAGGAATGCGATATATGATGATATTGTACTGTTTATTATTTGAATATGAGATGATATGAGTGGTATGAATTTATGAAGTAAAAGACTAAATTGCCCTCATGATGCGAAAGATTTGAATGTGATGTGAGGAAAAAGAATGTGATGTAAAATGTTTGAATGTGAGGAGAGGAGAGAGAAAATATAATGTGAAAGGTTTGAATTGATTTGTGAGAGTGTATGGATAGGGGTAGTAGATGAAAAGTATTTGATATTTATTTGTGATGTTGGATGATATTTGAATAAGATATTAAAAAAATATAAAATATGTTTAATGTTGGGATATTCAAATATTGTGATATATTTAACTTATGATCTGAGCATAATTAACATTTGTTTCTAAATCCCCTTGCTCTGTATATATAAAGTAGCTGAAAGCGCGGTGGTTGTTGGTGATAGTTTCAAGAATTCGTTAAGGTACATTTTCGATAATGTTTTCTTTTCTTTAGTTTGTATATTGCAAGTGATAATGCTCCCGTAGCAGTGCAGCAAAAAAAAAAAAAAAAAAAAAAAACAACAACAAAAACAACAACATTTGAACTCAACAACTCTAACATTTACCATGGACACTCATCACACTTGATGTACGTTTATTCTATTGTGATTATTGGTTTGTGTTTAACACATATGTTGAGAGGAGCTTGCTTAGTTAAGATTTATTAACTCTTCTAGAATTGTATTAACTTAAAATTTATTATATCTCATTCAGGTTTTTATTAATTGACTTTAAGTATTCCTTAAAACATAATTTTCTTTTCTTTAGAACAAACTTCTCTCTAGAACCCCTAGCGTATAAGGCAAACATATTTACAGCATCTAACCTTCCTGAATCCATGAAGTTTTAAACTCCAGCAAGTTTGCTAAACCAGCAAACTTTGCATTTCACGTAGATTCCCGCTTTTTGTCTGTACTTCTCAAAATTAAAACCGTTCGATTAAGATATTTTTCTTGGACCATAAGTCAAAAGATTTTTTATTTTAACGAGTGGTTTAGGACGGATCATGATGACAAATCACATGGCATTGTTACTTGAATTATATTCTTAGTACTAACAAACATGTTTATTTTTTACATTATCTGTTGTCCATTCCTATCTTAGCATTTCTGCAAGAAAAGTGAAAAAGCAACCGTAACAAAATTGTATTTGGCGTGAAAGTTAGAGCAAGTGCTAGTGCCAACCGACGACTTTTCAGCCTCTCTCACATCAGGATTTTCAACGGTCAAAAAAACTTCTCCAACTATAAATAGAAAACTATTTGCCACGAGGAAATCTTCTTGGTCATACATTCAGTCATATTCACAAGAGAGAAAATAACTCCAACCATTGAAGAAAATTCCCAAGAGTTTAAACAATTTTACGAAGAGAGATCTAGAGATTTTATTCTTTGATTATTATTATTATCTTGTAATCTTTATTTCTCTAGAGGTGCTTTCTTTCGGAATTAGGAGCAGATTATTTGATCCATTTGTAAAAGCTCAAGTCACATTTTGAAGGTGTTAGGATCTTTCTCAAATATTTTCTTTCAAATATTTAAACACATGTCACTAGAATTTGTTAATAGATTATGATTTTATCTCGCTAATTTGTTCCAATCTTATCAAGCACATATTTAGCACACATTGTAACAACATCGAATTTCAATATAAAATCTCAACCTAGACTTCGCAAATCTAGGGGTGACCATCTTGGTAGAGAACGTAACAGTTCATTAACACCGTGAAACTCTACAAATAGGTGTGTATGTTACTTAACTAACCTTGTCGTCTATCTTATTTTCATTGTAATGTAGTGCTGTTTTACAGGCCTCACTATCTACTAACCTTGCTGGTGTATACTTAAAACATTTACGAAAAGGTTTTAAATTGAAACTTGTTGACCATCTTATCACGTCGACTCAACAAAGTTAACTTTGCTGTCATTCTGATAAGGCCACAAATTTACAATGATTTTAAGACAAAATTTTAAAAGACTATTCACCCCCCTCTAGCCTATGCTGTGCCAATACGAATCAACGAGCGGTATTAGAGCTAGTGCTTTTTGAGAACTATTTTTTCAAGCCTAACAGCTTGTAAGCCAATTCAAAAATGTTACAAAAATTTATGCAGTCAACGTTACTCGGGTACCTCTATTTGACAAAGAATACGTTTTGACCTTTGAAAAAGAAGAATTTTTGGTTACTTGAGGTCTATAGACAATCGCCTTATCCAATGCATAAAGAATGGACCTATGACACCTATGAATGAAGGCATAGTCAGAACAGAAGATCCACCTCGAGCAGAATCTCAGTAGGAACACCTGGAGTTACAGTCACAACTCAGACTCTAATCCTTAAATCAGACTCTGTGTGGACACACGAAGATAGATTCATAGACTCCATGGATGAAAAGACAGCACACATTCTCTCCAAAGCCTTGGACAATACCACACTCTAGCAATTAGCAGATTGCACAATGTCCAAGGAAATATGGGAAGCTCTACTGGAGTACCTTGAAGGTAACAAGACAATGAAGGACAACTGACTCTACGACAATATACAAGAGTTTGACGCCTTCAAGAAGGATCCAAAGGAATTGTTGAGATGGGCTTACGACAAGTTCTATGAGGTAAAGAACACATGCATTAGCCTCGGCAAAACTTATTTTTAAAATGACTTTAATATACAATTCATGTTCGGATTAGGTGATGAATGACGTATTAAGTTAACCACTATCAAGGAGTCTAAAGTTTTTTTTTTTGGAGTCTAAAGATTCAAATGAGCTTAATTTGCGTAATTTATATGCTTCTCTTAAAACTGTATAAACGTGAATTTCTTAAGAAACAAGGAATTCAAAAGAGCTTGCATGGCGCTTATCTCTTGCTTCTCAAGAGGAACCAAAACCTATCCCACCAGTTGCCTCATCATTCAATCAACTTCTTCTCCAACTCCTTTTTATGCTTTTGATGTTGAGGACGAAGCATTCTCTGCCTTGTCAAAGAGGTACGAGCGAATGAAGGCGTATAAAAGGTTTTTGAAAAACAAAACTTCTCAGTGCGGTTACTCATAACCTGTTGTTCCCAGCAGTGACAAGAAAATTTTTGTTTGTTACAACTATAGAAAATCTGGACATTTTACATCTATTTGTCCTTTGCCTAATTATGAATATCTATAGAAAAAGGCCCCAACCAGATTTTCAAAATCAAAGGTTTAGTTGCCGAGGAAGAAGAATTTAATGAAAACGCTTTACATACTTGGCTAGAGTTTGACTCAGACGAGGACTAGACAGACTTTGTTGAACATGACAATCTGTGCCCGGTAGCAAGGTCTATGTCCCCTATGTCTGTCTCTGATATTAATGACAAGGATGATAGGGAACTTAAAAGCTTCACTGAATACAAGTTTGATCTTGATGTTAAGGTTTCCAATCCTTCTCAGATGATCATAAATAAATTTGGTGATGACAATTATGCATTATGGTAATCTTACAAAAGTAAATAAATCTCTTGATTTGTCCAAAACTTCGGGTGCGTTTAGATAGCAGATTTTTGGCACAGTTTGGTTTTTGGTTTGGTGTTGGTTTGGTTTTTGGTTTTATTTTGTTTTATTTGTGGGTCCCATAAATAATTAATTGATGAATATAGTAATAA
>JAOWAN010000051.1:2582442-2593104 GCA_028566635.1 Lobelia cardinalis | reverse complement strand
TTCCTGTGGGTACGACATCCTACATTACTACTATATTACTAAAACACGATACTGTGCACTTGCGGTTGTATACGCACCCTCAGCGCGTATCAAGGAGCAAGGAGACAACACTAAATAATTAAACGAATGTAATACACAATTTTTATATAGGCAAATATCAATCCTATACCCCAACGGTTCAGGACCCAACAAAATTACTAAACTAACACTAGTAATATAATAACTGAACTAATCTTAACATGATTAGGATCCAGCTTCTATAGCATTCCCACTCGAGCTAGAGCATATATAGGCTGTTACAAATTCAAGACACCCCCCCCCCCCCTCTTCTTCAAGTTGGAGCACTCCATCCGTTACTAGTAAAATGAACTCTTAAGGACCTAAGACTCTTAATAATAGTAATTTAGAGTTTAACTTTAGACATAACTTTTTTTGGATTCCTAACTTTGGAAAAATTAAAGAAAGGAAAATAAAAGGCAAACAATCTTGTAAATATGGAGATTGTAATGACAGCTACAACTCCTCAATCAATGATCTACATGAGTTCGTTAATCCTTGCTTGGCTAGAACAACTTTAGAAGAGGAGGAATTTCTCACACTGGGTATTACTCGAACATAGAAAACTCATCTTCACTCGTAATAGTTGGCGTGTCTTTGGCTTAGAAGCAGCTCAAGTGCCTATGCTACCAATTAAATAAAGGTGTTCGCCTGGCTCACCTCATGAGGGATCCTCACCTCTACATGGCCAGGCTGACTGGGATTGTGGATTCCAGCGAGATCTAAAACACCATTGCCCCCTATCCCACGTCCTACATGCATATTTGTGCAATTGGATAGCAAGATGTGGTCTCCTCGTGAAGGTGCTCTTCGCTGAAGGTTTGACATCGCTGGAAGAGGTAAAGTCGTCAAAAAAAAAATTCCAGTGCCAGGACTTGCACAGAGATTGTCGTCGGCACGTCTACAGCTTAGCACCTAGACGAGTTGCCAGATTGAGGGTCCAACTCAAGTGGAGATATGTAGAAGTATTAGAATCCAAACAAGAAACAAATTCCAGGTTTTAACTCTCAACAAGAAACGAATTCCACGTAAGTTGTAGAGCGGCTGACGACAATTCCAGGTTTTAACTATAAATTGTCTAGCAACTAGTGAATGCCCGTGTCTGAAGACATGGCGTACAGCAACTCAACTATTTATAATTTTTTTTTTCAAATGCAGGCATATTTTTATTTTTGATTTCTTACCTAATCATAAATGATAATATTTAAAAATTTACTCATTGTAAACACTAAATACAAAAAGATTTTAGTTTAAAAGTTAATTCATTATAAATGCTAGATACTAGTTTTTTTCTATTATAAATTTTTTTAATATTACCAAATATTTTAATTTAAACAAAATATTAAAAATAATCTTTAGTTTAAACCATTTTAAAGCATAAACTAAATATATTTTTATTTTTAAAGCTTATTTCACTAAGAATAATATAATTATACGATAACATAATTTAATAATTTTTAATTAAATAATTTAAACTTGGCATTCATATTTTAATAATTTTAATTTTAGCTTTAATGTTGTTAATTTATTTTGAATTTATTTATAACAATAATTTTTATTGTAAATTATTTTAAATCATCTAATTTAAAATTTAAAACATCTAATATAGTCTTGGCATTCATATAGGGTTTAGCTTTAAATTATTTTAAATCATCTAATTTAAAATTTAATGTTCCTAAATATCTAAACAAACCCATTTAACTATAACCCAATGTATTTAATATAACCCAAAATTTTGGATATTTTTGATTTCTTTCCTCACAACTAAGCTCAATCCATTAATAAAGCCCAAATCAAGGGTATAAAATAAAGAAAACCCTATATCTCATGCTTACTCACGGCTCACCTCTCCACCTTTCTCTCTCATGACCGAGGCGCTTCCCCATCCCCTCCTCCCGTTGACACGTCCCTGTCTTCGTACCGTCACCAGTGGCGGACCTAGGGTTCTATACAAGTGGGGGCACAAGCAGTCGTAAAATGACGGGAGTTCGGGGGCAGCGCCCCCGAAATTTTTTTTTCCCCAATATATTAACACGTAATGAAAAAACGCATATATAGAGCTTTAAAAAAAATATCACCACTTACATATAAAGCTTTTGTCTCTTTTATTTAATTTAAAGGCACAGTGCAAGAGCTTAATTTCACAAATGTAAAAATGAAACATAAAAATAACAGAAATCCTGCTGTCAGTAATTACAAACAACTAATCTATAATGTATGCAGAATTGGGCTAATCAATTATGTACTGCCATGTTTGATAACTAAAACAGAAGTGTTGGAATTATGTGTGATGATTAGTTATAATGTTTGTCTCGGCCGGCCCCATCACTAACTAAGTGAACAATTAATCAATCATATCTAGTATACATACTCGGTTAAAAAATTCAGTGGGGGCACGTGCCCCCTTGTGCCCCTGAGTGCGTCCGCCACTGACCGTCACCGTCGATCTCCTTCTCCTCTCAACCTCAACTCACTCTCCTCTCCATCTTCCTCTCCGCTCGACCCCCCCCCCCATCTCCATCAACCCACTCCGCGTACCGCCACCGAGAACCCCTCTGAAAGCCTATTGCCCCTGCCGCTCTCTCAAAAGAAACCCTAAACTCCTTACACCGCCCATCCTCCCTTTTAACTCCCTACCGTTGTTATAATCTTTCACGGATCAACCGTCGCCGCCGCCGCCGTCGACTATTGCCTCCACCATCCCCATGGCCAACAACATTTTTTCACAAACTTTTTTTTTCAGCCGGAAAGACTTTCTCCCTGAAGTTCAGAAATTGGCTTGGTATTTTTTGAATTTTTTTGTGCTTCAGTTTCTTCCTTTTTGTGGATTTTCTTTAACCTTCTTTTCTTGAAGTTAAGCTTTTTTTGTTTTCTTTTTTTCTAGTTGGCAAAAAAAAAAAAACAACAACCGTTTACTGTAATCAAAAGCCCAAGGCCCCAACCCAACTCAGAAATCAAAAGCCTTTCTCGAAACCTAGATTTAAGGATTTTAAAAACAAATGATTATTTAAGGTAATTCTTTTTTGTGCTTAAGATTTTTTTTCCTTGATTGTTCTTTGTGCTTACTATAACAAACTGCAAGCAATGTGCTTGTATTTTTGTACTTACAACTTCTTTGTAAAATGCGCTTGGCTTGGTTGTACAATTATTTCATTGCTTACAGTTTTGTTTTTTTGTTCCTTTGATTATTCTTTGTTGTTTCAATGGATGAAGCTTGAAATGGTAGTGATTCTGTGGACGATTTGGCCCAGATGTGTATACTGAACATTTTTGTAATTATTTAAACTTTTTTAGTGCAAACTGAATGTTGAAATTGTATGAAGTAAGTTGTAAAGAATTTTAAAAAAATGTGAAATAAGTAATGGAAAGAAATAATGTATTGCAATGTCCTTTCTGTTACACAGAGAAACAGAAGTACGAAAGGACAGTGTTGTGATCGAGGTGATGTGATGACCTGATTAGGATGTTTGCTACAGTAAAAAAATTACTCGGTTATATACTATAGATGATGCTCAAATGTATAGTATTTCCCTCGTGGGTAGCATAACACTGTTTTCATTTAATGCATAGTTTCTCGATTATGCTAGAAGCACTTCGCTGACAACCCTAAAAAGGTATAAAGTTCGAAGTAGTTTAACTTTTCTTTCTTGTTTGATCTCCTTGTTAAATGGATTTCAGGATATTTTTGGTTACTTAGCATACTCCTAGATCTCACTCCTCCATAGAAAATCATCTTGTAGAGAGATAATCGTTAATCTAGAGAAATACAATTAAATATGTAAGGGATAACAAGATTTCTGGATAAGCAAGAACATCAAACTTTTTTTTTTGCTCCGCAACAACTGTTCTAATTTTTTTCCTCTTATGAGACTTGAAGAGAGGAGGCCAGAGGGTTGATACCATTAGTCCACGTGACCACTTGGTAGCAAGGACATTAAACTTAACAACAGAAATCACCTAATGATGTCTCAAAAGTACAGTAAACAAGGACTTAAAAGTTATGATTGATCAATATAAGGCAAACTACGAAAGGAATAAGTTTGAAATGACTCAGAAGAAGTTACCTGTAAAGTTTTGCCTAGACCCATGGTATGAGCAAGAATGCAACCAAGACCTTTATCCCCCGACTTTGCTTTGCTGATTGACTGGATAATATTTTGCCACATAAATCTTATCCCTGCAATCTGCATTGCAAGGAAGCATGTCTTGATTACACGGTACAAAGGAATGAAAGCATCGGACCATTGACATAGCTAGGAAATTCATGCTGAAGCAGAAAAAATACATGTTAATGACTACTTATTAACTCCCCAACCGAAAATGAAAAAAATGTAATTCATCAATCAAGCCAAAGCCAAATTGCGTGAAAGGAAAGGAAATGTGTGTTTCCAGCACATAGTATAAATTGAATGTTTCAAGAAAAACATTGCATGTAACCCATTGATGACGAATCTGAAGTCAGCCATGCCTATAATGTTTTTTATCCAAGTTTATCAAATTTGGAGCCACAAGGCTGAAAGAATGATGGGACCACTATCTTTAGATATCTCTTCGCAGGCAGAACTTGAGGCCAAATATTAGGAAACCAAATCAACTCAACTTGGCCATTGTACCCATCACATGGGGTCAACTATATGAATCATTTTCCTCTAATCAGTGGGGTCCAATGCAAGGTCATCACATAGTCCCATTCTTCATATATTTATGTATGTTGGCTTTGGTCTTCCCCTACCACTAGTTCGGTTAAGATTGATATCATAAAATCTCCTAAAAACTGCACTAAGAGGCCTATGTTGTAAGTATCTGAACGATCTTAAGAGATCCTCTCTATATCTCTACTATAAGAGCGACTTCTACCGTCTCTCATATTTGTTCATTACAAATATCATCTTACATCCATCTTTGCATTCACATTCCCATATTCGACTTATATTGTTATAAATTCTTTCAAATCGAAGTTCTACATTCTATACTACTTGTGCTTTATTATTCTTTTCCCTCGGATTATGCACCTACAATTATTCTATCGGATTGATTTTTGAGTTACGACTTAAGGAACGACCAAAATTCATGGATCACAAACTGCTATTGCTTAAATTCATGAATTCATGGTCATGCTAAGGCAATAATTAGGTTCATGTATTCTTTATTTCTTTTGGATTTCTAATTGTTATATAAAATAGACCAAATGAACTATAATATTAGAAATACTAGATTGCAAACCGTTGACCCAAGATACCCTGATCTTCGATCTATCAACAAACCTAAGACAAAATTAATAACTTGCGATAGAAGATAGCGTTGAAATGTTCGTCAGTTCATATACCTAGATTCTTTACTCTCCGAAACACCTCTTTAATTTCATTGCTTCTAATTTTCTTACAACAACAACAAAGCCTTAATCCCACTCACTTGGGATCGGTTACATGAATCATTTTTCACCATGCGATCCAATGCCAAGTCACCATATAGATCATAGTCTGTAATGTCTTTCCGTATTATCGATTTCCATGTTAACTTCGCCCTACCCCGACCCCTAGCTTGATCAAGATTAATATCATCATACTTCCTAACCATAGCACCAAGGGATCTACATTTTACATGACCAAACCATCTTAGGCAATTCTCTCTCATTTTCTCTACCATATGAGCTACTTTTACCGTTTCTCATATTTGCTCATTACGAATCCTATTTTTTTGGTTTTACCGCACATCCATCTAAACATTCGCATATTCGCTAAATTCAACTTGTTAGCATGTTCCTTCTTAGTAGCCCAACAATCAGTATCGTACACCAGCGATTGACATGAAGTATGTCTTCCGGTTGTCCTATAAAATTTTTCCTTCAGCTTTACTGGTATACGCCGATCACATAACACTCTAGATGCATTCTTCCATTTCATCCAACCACATTTTATTCTATGATTAACATCCTCTCCAATCTCTCCATCTTGATTAATCACATAACACTGTTTGCTCATGTCCTTCTATAGCAAGTGCAAGCGCAACTGTTTCATAACCAGTATGCTCTCGGCTCTCCAGCATCGCTAAAATAAGGTATTTGCATCGCACCCCTCGTTCTATAAATGGTAGAACTCGTCTTAAACAAGTGGAATCTCAAATATCAAATTTATTTGCTCCGAGCTAAAGTCCATATCCATCCACCGCACAAATACATTAAATTTCTCATCACATAGATGGGTATTGGCATACAATTCCCGAACAAATTGTTCAACCCCATCGCAAGGCTTTTCAGTGATACTGTACTAATTAGACGAGGAAAATTCAAATGCAATTCACGAAAGCAAAGTAGTCGGCACCTTCTTTCCTTAACCAAAGATCTTTTCCACATCCTCATTATAGGGTTTAACCGCTTTGTTATACACGGACGGCGACTTCTAACCTTTCAATGACAACACCCTTTACTTTTAGTTTCCTAGTCTTAGGTGCCATTATATGACAATATTTTCAACCAAATTTCTTCAAATCACATCCCCAAATTGTCGGCCCAACTCAACTACTAAAGACTACAAAGCATACACCAATCAACCCATATATATATAGTAGTACGAAGTTGTTCAAATGAGAACCTAAATTATGTGGGAATGTAAGAACATATATGAACAATTATATTGAGATAAGTGAAAGGGGGAGATTAAATTGTAAATTAAGGAGCGGTACCAAATTTGTAATAAAATGAAAATACAAGAACAACGATATAACCAACTTCATTTCTCTCTCCTCTAACCATGGTCATTATGTCAAATGCAAATAACTCATGACATAAAACTCTAAATTGAAATCTACTTGCGGATTCCATTTAAAGATTGAATTTCCTTT
Source organism: Lobelia cardinalis (assembly GCA_028566635.1). NCBI lineage: Eukaryota > Viridiplantae > Streptophyta > Magnoliopsida > Asterales > Campanulaceae > Lobelia > Lobelia cardinalis. The sequence continues at coordinate 2,586,207 of JAOWAN010000051.1, read as the reverse complement.
CAAACAAGATCCATGATGAATATACTTTGAAGCAATTGTTTGGAGCACATATTATTGTTGGATCTTACTCCCTCTGTACCAAAATAAATGGTCTCTTTCCTTTTTAAGAAGTCAAACTAAAACAACTTTGACCAATTATTTATCATATATTTATCTAGTGTCAAGAGTCTAAAATTTTAAAAATTGAACGAACATAATCAATAACAACTCTTACAATTTCAAATCAATTTTCTTAAAAATATAGTCAAAGTTTAATCTTGTTGGAAAAAAAAAACTATGACAATTATTGAGGGACAGAGGAAATACGTAATAGCTGTTGGATATTAGTTCTAGGTGTTGGATCTTAGTTAATAGGTATTGGATCCAAGTATTATTAGTTTACATATTTTTTGTTGGATCTTAGTTCATAGGTGTTAGATTTTAATATTTGCTCCAAAATATATCCATAATGGGTCATATTTGAAAGAAAATTCAACTTCGAACAAGAATATTTTATTAGATTTCAGTTTGGAGTTCTAGATGATGTGATATTTGCATTTGATCGAGCAAAAGTTCATAAAAAAGAGGAAAAGAACGGTGTACATTAAAGAAAAAATGTACACCGTTCTATTTACTTCACTGCCCTTGTATTTCTATTTACTTCAATTTTCACTACCCTTATATTTCTATTTAGTTACGGCCATTGCCACGGCCCTTATATGTTACTGATTCTAATCTAGGCCATTTATTTTTCTTGATCTAATGGCCTAGATTAGTTCCTACAAGTTTATACCTATTTGTGGTTCTCTTTGGAATAGCACCCAATATCTATATATCTATATATATTTCATGTTATTAGTTTATGGATTTTGTGAACAAGTGCCCCATGGCATTGGATAATAATTTCCATGTAAGGAAATTATCCACATTTGAAACCTTTCCCATGCACCGGAGAGGATTTTCATTGCATTAAGAAAGGTTTTCAATGTGGATAATTTTCTTTTATTGATTATTATTATCCAATTTCATTGAGACACTTGTTAGCAAAACCCCTAGTTAATTTATTTTATTCTTTTTCTTTATGTTTGCTTGATGAGAAGTAAAGATTCAAATTATGGGGGTGTGGTGAATAGGTATTTTACTCATTCAATCTTAGTCCTTCTAGCTTAATATTAATTTTGTTCTTGATATTTTATAGTTTGTTTCGTTTTTTATTTAGTATTTCCAGGCCGTGGGTAGATGATCAAGTAAATGCTAGGCATTTGGGTTAAAGCTCAAAAGGTAGATTGGACAAAAGAAGAAGGCAAAAGGAGCAAGAAGGAAACATTAAGTACTAAAGTGCGATTCCCGAAAGTGAACATGGCGCCTAAGCACGAGTTTCAATTATGTGAAATCCTATGTTTAATTCAAATTTTGCATAATCGTTCTTTTCATTAATATTTAAGGAGCATCTTTATTCTTTTGAATTGATAGCGAACACATGATTTAAGGAACAACCATAGTTCAGAAATCATATAATTTCCCTTGTTTGAATGTCAAACTCCCGTCGATTCGTGATCATGCTAAGGGTACGGTTGAATACTAATGGATTTTGAATATTGTATGGAATAACCAACGGAAATACAAATGTTTGAAATAATAGATTGCCAATAGTTGACCCTAGACGCCCTAAACTTCAAATCGTGAACAAACCCTAGGACTAGATTAACGACTTGCAATAGAAGACATAGAATTGATGTGAAAGTGAATCATAAATCCTTGATTTTAATCTTTGCATTCACATCAAATTAAATTACTTGTTATTCAATTATATATTTGTGGTAATACATCAAACAATCAAATCAAGCATTGAAAAGTTAGTACATATTAGATCGAGTTAAATACAAGTCACTCAGGGATTCGACCCTCATATTTGTACACTCGACTACTGTCGACTCATGCACTAGCAAGGTTAAATTTTCATCCATGAATAAGTACCATTGAGCTCTAGTAATTGTTTTTCATATTATCTTCTTTAACTTATCGTGATTCGATATGCTTACCAAATAATTGTTACTTACCCATTATAAGAACATCCTGGTAGAAGTAATGGGAATAATGGGTCATATTGTATAACATTTATATCTAGGGGGATTAGTGTAAAATATGTATATGCGTAGAAGTATTGATGTAAAGGTTACTTTCTCATTCTAAGGAATATACAGAAAAGATTTTTCCCTCTCATAAAATTAGTCTCTTTCTCTCTAACACTTGGGCCAAATCTGACTCAAAGCTTAGGTTAAAGAGATACCCATGGAAATTCGAGAGTACCATAGTATTCATCGTAGAAAACCGAGCCTACCATGAAAAGATCGGCCCCATCGGAGCAGCCACGCGCCACCTTCCTATCCGAATGTTGGCGCGTGGGCCACTTCTGGGCGACCAAAATTTAAGGGGTGGCTCGCTTTTTCATGCCGATTCTGGGTCTGGTGGAGGTGTAGTGTGACACCTAGGGTTTTCATTGCCTTTACGTGCATGCACCTTAGGATGGCATCATCGATTTGCATTACTTGCTTAATTTGCATAAGTATTTGCAAGTGTTCTTATGTTACCCTAGTATTGGTTATGCACCCAATTGAGTGTGCATAATTATTGTCGTAGCGAGTAATTAATTACTTCAGGACTTGATGGTAATAATCGCTTGAGAAATGACTTACTTGGGCGGACCAAGTGGTCATACGAGCTCATACTTCAGATAAAATTTGATAATGTTAAAGTTCTTTGGAGACGGAGTGGTGATTAAAAACGAGATCAGCATAATTTATTATGAATTTTAAAATATTGTTTAATTTATTTTTTGAAAAAAATTGGACAACGCGTTAATAGTAGGTATCAAAATTGAAGTCCTAAAAGACATGTGGATGTAAAGATAAAGTTATAGTAATGTTCAGAATAATTAACTTTACACTTTAGGATACACGGATCTAGAACTCGATTAAAAAACTGACGCCGTAAGTGACTCTTCTAAATTTCAGATCGAGAAAAAGTTAATATACAATAATATATTACTACCCTTTCTGCCGACTTCCATAACCCACATCTGAGCAAGAAAAAAGAGAGAACTAAAGAAAGAAAGAAGAGGAAAAGATGAGGAAAAGAAGGAAAAAGAAGAAAAAATTGCTAAAATTCAACCATTGTCCCGATTTTGAAACGGGTAAGCTTTTCACCGTTTATTCTTCGTTGTAAACCTTTTGATGTAATTTTTATAATATTTTGCAATTAAAAGTTAGAATGTCAATTTCAAAAGTTATGCCAAAATTTAGTTTTGAAGCCCTAATAGCGTTCACCGAAATCGTAGGATAGCGTAAAAATTAATTTGGGATCGAACGGAGAAACTTTTGAATTATTGTATAATTAGGAAATAAATATTTCATTTCTAATCATGGCTGAACGCCATGTCTGGGGCAAGGAGGAAAAGAAAATGATTTCCTAGTGTGCAATTAGGTCCCTAAGTTAGTAAAAGTTATAAAACAGTCCCCCTAGTTAACGATCAAACTTTAAACGATCGTAATTTAATCGTTTTAAGTTGAAATGGGATGATACTTGAGCCTAAGTTGATTAATTTTTCAAGGCCTTTTTAATGAATTAGGTCTCAGGACTGAAATTATAAGGTAATATGCACGAAAATGCTAATGTTCTAACTGACTGCCGTTAATTGTCTTGAAAATCAATTAAACTTGAATAATTCGTAAATAATTCATACGAACTCCAAATTAAATGATTCAAAAGCCTAGATTGGCTAATTTT